>JAASGM010000257.1:0-26421 GCA_023334215.1 Globisporangium cystogenes | reverse complement strand
TCGGTGTCGGTGTCGGTGTCGGTGTCGGTGCCAGAACCTGTGTGGCTCACTCTTAGAAACGAAACGGTTTTAATGGGGTTTGTTTACCTCAGAAACATCACTATCAAAACCTCCTTGCTGATTGTTTGGCTGGAGGGCTCTCCCCACCTTCACCTCGCTCCCCACACCAGTTGCTACGCCGCCGCCCACCCGCTCGTCACTATGAGCATGATGAGAATGCACGCGTTCCGCAGCGCGCTGAGCAGCGCCCAGCGCCAGCTCTCGGGCCAGCGCGCCGCGTTCTCCGTGGTCGCGGGTGCCGCCGCGGTGCCGACGCTCTCGGCGGCCGAGTGGATGGACAACATCCGCCAGTCGGCCGAGAAGGACGTGTTCATCAAGAAGACCAAGCTCGCGAGCTTCCTCAAGACCGTGACCACGAGCGAGGAGCTCGAGGCGTCCAAGGAGATCATGAAGATCTACGAGCAGAAGCGCGTGGACCCAGACTCGAACGCCGCCGGGCTCTTCGTCAAGAAGGCGCTCGAGCTCGACGCCGCGAACGTCGTCTTCGACGTGCTCGCGGCTAACTACCGCATCGGGCTCTTCCTCGAGCCCTCGACGCTCAACAAGCTGCTCTCCAAGTTCTTCAAGGACGGCGACTTCGACAAGGTCTTCCAGCTGCACGAGATCGGCTCGAAGAAGTACCGCGTCAAGTCCACGGAGCGCACCTACGACATCCTCATCCGGTGCGTGCGGCGAAAGCGGCGGCATGCAGCACACGCACCCAAGCTGTGCTGCGCTATCGACTGCTAGTTTGGCGCGTGCGCCATTTGCTCACTGTGAATGTGCGCTGTGTGCAGGGCTGCGATTGAGCAGGAGGACCTCGACAAGGCCATCGCGCTGCTCAAGACTGCCGCGTACGTCTGCGCACGTGGTTTGTCGCCTGTGTGCCTGCGTACCGATCGTTAACCGGTGCTCTTGATCTCGCGCCTACAGCGACAGCCACAAGCTGCAGCGTGTGACGTGCAACAACCTGCTCTTCAAGCTGAAGGAGAGCGAGCTGACGGAGAAGGTGCGTCAAGCTGCGTGAGCATGTGGGACGAGGCAGTGAGAGCGTTTGGCTGTGGGGCGAGCCTGACGACGAGTCCCGCGACGATGTTCATTGCGCGCGCAGATCGACGAGGTGGCTGCGCTGATGAAGGCGGCGGGCGTCGAGCCGAACGAGACGACGAAGAAGATCCTGCAGTAGAGTGTGGCGCGGGCCTCGTCGCCCTCCTCGAATACACCCTCACGCACTCCCGAGCCCCTCGCAGCCTCTCGCTTGACAAGCATGCGCTTTGACAGTATTACCATGCTTCTTGATAGTTTGGACTCGGCTCTATAAATGGCGCTTTCTGTCTATAAAAAGGATAAAACCGATTGATTTGAGGCCGAGTTTACCCATTTTCAGGGGTAGAAGTGGCTCTGGACATTCTTTTTTGTTTTTACGAGTTTGACGGAATTTGTATGCTGGTTTTACCAAGATTGCCTGCCACTCGAGCCAATCCTGTTTGAGCGTGGTTTTACGAGTTGACTGGGATATCGTATGAAGTTTTTACCACCCGGGTCAGAGAGGTCAGGACCTCTCCAGCGCTGCTAAACCCTCTTAAAAATAGTAGATGTTTAGGACCGTGAGTTGAAATTAGGTAAATATTCCTCGCTGGAATGACTTACTTCAGCGTCCACAGAGAGGGAGAGGACCCTCTCCAGATATAATAAACCTCTTAAAAGGTTAAGCGGTTCCCCTTTCTTTTCGCACTATCGAATAAAATCATGCAAACCGATTCGAACCACAAGAAGCGCCCCAGCCATCCACCAGCGTCAATTGCCGGGAGCTCGCGTAAGGAGAGTCAGAGAGAGAGAGATGCTCGCTGCTGTGCGCTCGCTGGCGACGCGCCGCGCCGCGCTCCGTGCCCCCGCGGCGGCGCGCGCCTTCAGCGGCAACGTCGAGTACCCGCGCATCGAAGGCACCGTGGCGGAGCTCACGAAGAACCTCACGACCATCGGCGCGCGCCTGTCGATCCCCACGGCGCCCCTCTACTTCACGACACAGAAGATCAACCACGTGGTGCGCGAGATGAAGGGGCTCGACGAGCTGCGCGAGGTGCAGCGCGTGTTGCTGCTCTGCGACGCCAAGCTCGTGTACCCGAGCGAGTTCGCGTCCGGCACGTTCTTCAACGCGTGCATCAAGCAGAAGGCGCCGGAGCTCGCGCTCGAGTTCCTGCGCACCGCCGAGAACGTGCGCCGCTACGTCAACAACCAGAGCTTCGTGCGCCTCGCGCAGTGCTACGCGGACCTGGAGGAGCAGGACGTCGTCGAGGAGATCGTAGGCATCATGCGCGCCAAGAAGGTGCCGGCCACCACCAAGATGTACCACTTCCGCGTCACGAACGCCAAGGCGCTCGGCCAGTTCGACGCCGCCGTCGCGATCGCCAAGGAGGCGGCGAACGAGCTGCAGATCAACTCGAGCGTCATCATCCAGCTGCTCAGCGGGCTCGAGGGCGACGCGCTCAAGGAGCAGGTGCGTGCGGCCGGCGGCCCTTATGAGGTGAGGGACGCCGACGCTCGCTCTTGTGCTAACGAGCGCTGCGTGCTGCGTGCAGATCCCGCTGGCAAAGTACCTTGCGGCGAAGGGCGACGTGTTCCCGAACCCGCGCCTCCTGCAACTGATAGCCGACAACTAGAGACCGAGCGCGCGCGCCGAGCGCCGACGCAGCCGCCTGGGCCGCCAGGAACCAGGGAGCGCTCATGCCGACAAACACGAAGGGGACACACGGGGATCTCTTGAGCTTGGCAGCTACGTGCAGTGTTGGCGCGGTGTCTACAGACGCGATCCTCTCAGTCATACTGCGCCTTGTCCGTGAGCAGCGACTCGCTGTAGAACCCGTCCGAGCCCTGCAGCGCGCGCTTGCGGACCTCCGCCGCGGCGAACGCCAGGAACGCGCCGAAGCCGCCGAGCGTCGCGATCGCGCCGAAGAAGCTGGCGGCGCGCTGCGAGAAGCGGCTCTTGCGGCGGCTCGCGCTGCTCCGCTCGGCCACCGCCTTCGTGTCTTCCTCGCTGTGCAGGCGGCTCGCGAACACGCTCGGTCTCCCGCTCGCGGTGCCGTTCGCCGCCCCCGGGCTCTTGTACGTCGCCGGCTTGTCGTTCGCCTGGAGCGCCGGGTACAGCTTCCAGACGGCGTGGATGTCGGTCACGGCGAGCAGCTCCCGCTGGCCCATGTTGCCGAGCACGTCGAGGCGCTCGTCCATGTCCGAGATGACTGGGAAGACACTCTGGCACCACGCGGGCGAGTCCTTGGCGCTCTTGGCGGCCGGCAGCGTCGACGCGCTGTGGACGAAGGCGTCGGCCGGGTGGTGCATGATGCTGAAGAAGTCGTAGGGAACCTCCGCGCCGGCGCCGCCGTTCGCGACGGCGTCCTGCTCGACGATGAAGTGCGTCCGCTTGGCTTCCGGCACGCACTCCCACGCGATGCGCACGTGGTCGTCGCGGTCCGCGCGGTCGATCGTGTGGCGCAGCCCCACGGCGTGGAGCAGCACGTGGATGACGTTGCCCAACCCGCACTGCGCCGAGACGCCAAGCGGCTGCTGCCCGCCGATGCGGCCGATGTACGAGTAGCAGGACGACGACGTGGCGCGCACGTTCACGAAGTCGTGCGAGCACTGCGGGTCGTCTCGGCACGTCCCGCCGGCGCACTCCTTGAATGCGAAGCCCGTGACGGCGGTGATGTGCGCTATGGCGTCGCGCACCATGGCGCCGAACCGGCGTGCGCTCAGGTCGACCTGGAAGCACATCGAGCCGCCCTGCCAGCGGTGGTCGCGCTCCGAGTTGTAGTAGCCGTGGAGCACCTGCAGCGTCGAGGGCTGCTGCGTCTGCGCGTCGTCGCGCGCCGCAGACTCGTTCCAGACCAGCAGCTCTCCGATCGCGATGTCGCCCTGCGTCACCATGATGTTGTCGTCCGTGAGCACGTAGTCGTACTCGATGCCTCGGAAGAGCACGGTCCCTTCGCTCGGCAGCTGTGCGCCGTCGGCGTCTCCAGACACTCGAGGCTGCACTTCTTCGAGCGGCAGACGGCAGAGTCCGGTGAGTGCGCTCATGACCAGCGGCGGGCGACACGCGAGCGCCTGCTCCTCGAAGTCGGCATCCGGCGACGGAGCGCACTGGAAGAGCTCACCGTCGCCGCGGCTGAGATCCATCTCACTGGCCGGCGCCACCTCGTAGCCGTAGAGACACGAGCACTCGAAGACGCTCGCGACCGGCCAGTCGTTAGCGAACGAGTGCGCGGGGCACTCGGAGAACGAGAACGCGCCGTCGAGCATCATGGACGGCGCCGTGTTGCACTTGAGCGCCGGTTTGCTCGGCGTCTTCGGCTTCGAGTCTCCCGTCACATCTCGGGCGGTACCGTCCGCTTGCTCCAGCGCCTGCAGCCCGTAGATGCACTCGCAGTTGGCTTTGCTCTGCAGCGGCCAGTGCTTGAGGTACGCGAACGTGGGGCACCCGTTGTCGTTCGCCAGGAACCACTCGATGCAGCGCTGCAGCGCGTCGTCGCGGTAGTATCCACTCGCGCACTCGCAGTCCTCGAACGACTCCTCCACGTGCTTCGCACCCTCGAGCTTGTACGAGTGCAGCGGACACTGGTACGTCGACATGCGCACGCACACCATCTCGGGCGTCAGCCAGCCGTAGCCTGGGAGGCACTCGCACTGCTCGATCGAGTACGGCAGCGCCGTGAGCGGCTTGGCGAACGGAGGACACGCGAAGGGCTCAGGCGCTCTCTCGAGAACACCACCACCGCCGCCACCATCCGCACCATCGCCATCCTCGCCGGGCTGCTTGATCTTGTCGCACGACTGCATGAACTCATTGCGGGCGTACAACTTGCCCTGCTGGATGCACTCACAGTCGAAGAAGCCGCGCGCGTTCGAGCCGACAGGCAGATCTGCGCGCTTCGTCGAGTCGCGCGGACACACGTACGACGCGCTCTCGCGCACGCACTCGCCCATGGAGAGGTTCTTGATGAAGCCCCACTCGCAGTAGCAGTCGGTGAACGACCGCGGACTCGCGTTGATCGGCGGTTGCGAGTGCGGCGGGCACTGGAAGTTCTCGTCGCCTGCCACGCACTCGCCCGTCTGGTCGTTCTTCACGAACGGACTCAGACACGCGCAGTCGGCAAGCGACGTGACGGGCCGGCGACGAGACTTGTCCACGTAGTTCCCAGCGCGCGGGCACTCGCGCAGCGCGCACTGTCCCGTGGCCTCGTCCTTCGTGTACGGGTGCTGGCAGTCGCAGTCGGCGACCGACTCAGGCACCTCGATCCCCGCCTTGTTCGTGTAGCGCCCGAGGCAGCTGAAGACGTCGGGCGTGCACACCGCGCGGGCCTCGTCGCGCGAGTAACCTGACTGGCACGAGCAGTCGGCGAAGCTCAGCGGACGCAGCATCCTCGCCGCTGACCCCGTGGGGCACCGGAAGGCGCCTCCCGACCGTCGAGCGGCGTCGTCGTTGTTGGCGGCAACACGCACGCTGCCGCGGCAGACGCAGTCCTCGAAGGACTCCATGTCACGCGGGAGCAGTGCCGCCTCGCACGGCTTCGGGCAGGCTGCACAGAGAAAGAGAGAGGGAGAGAGGGAGAGAGAGGCACGCGTGTGAGTATTTGACGATTGCTTGCGAGGCGGCGCAGCGAAGAGCTCACCGAAGAACGCGGCGTCCGCCAGGCGCGAGGCGAGCGCGAGCGCGCAGAGCGAAAGCGGCGGCCGGCGCATCCGACAGCGAACAGCGAGCAACGAGCAGCAGCCGGAGAAGAGGAACGGAGGACGCGAATCCGAGAGTGAACCGAGTTTGCGGTTGATTTGCATCGGTGAATGTCGAAAGATCGGGAAGCGACGCGACCTTTCGCCACAAGATTTTCTCCAATTTTCAAGTATCCATTCCTAGTTTTTAGGTTCCGCGTGGCCATCGAACGCGTCGAGCCGAGTCGTCGAGCTCGAGGAGGAACCAGCGTCGTCGACAAGACGCTCAGATCTTGGACGAGCCGACATAGATGACGTTGCGCGAGAGGCAGAGGTCCGCCATGTCCAGCAGCGCCGTCTCGAGATGGCGCTTGAACGCGGCCGCATCCGTGTCCGGGCACACGTGGTACGCCGAGATGCTGACGTTGATGCGGTCCGGCTGCAGCGCGTAGCAGCAGCCGTAGCCCTCGTTGTACATGGCCGAGAAGCCGCCCCAGATCGGACTCGCGCCGGGGCCGCCGCTCACGTTGCTCGTCGACAGGAGGAACTTCTTGCTCACGTCGAACGCCTTGTCCGTGAACAGCGACGGCTTGGGCGTCACGCCCGACATCTCCGAGACGATCTGCAGCCCCATGAGGTGGCGGTCCACGCCCTCGCCCATCAAGCAGCTCTTCAGCTGCTCCTTGTGCACGCTGATCGCGACCTTGAGCGCATCCCACTTCTCGCCCACCGCCGCCTCCGACTCCATCGTCTTCACGAACGCCAGCGACTCCTTCGACAGCGACCGGATCGTCTCCGTGCGGCCGTGGTAGAACAGCCGCGTGTGCGCCGTCTCGTACATCGCCGGCACGCTCTTGTGCAGCTTGTAGTGCGCGAGCTGGATCGCCATTTGCATGTAGAAGTCCGGCGTGAGCTTGTAGCGCTTGAGGAACGCCGTGCCGTAGTGGTGGAACTGCAGCGTGTGGAGCTCGCTCGCGTGGATGAGCTTGCCCACCGCCGCACTCGCGCACTCGATCGCCGTGTACGCCGCGTTGTCGAGCACCCAGTTGAGGCGCTTCGGCTTGAGCGCGTACTTGGGCTTGAGCGTCGTGCGGTCCGCGAACCGCTCCTTGAAGTTCTCGTTCACGTACTTGATGCAGTAGTCGAACAGCCGGATGACCACGAGCGCGTCCGCCCACACGTGCTGCCCGTTCAGACCGCTGCGCGCGTTCTCATGGATCACGAGCGTGAACGGCTTGTCGTACCAGCGGTTGCGGCCGTCGCCGAGCAGCGCGTTGCGCGCGATCTGTTTCACACACACGCGTTGCCGACGCGGTTGGTCAGCGACTGGTATCAACACGACACGCGTGCCCCACGAGCGAGACTCACGTCGTCGTACGTCGCCGCAGACGACTCGTCGAGCGCGATGCAGAAAAGCGCCTTCTCCACCAGGTCGAACGACTCCTTGTTCAGGTCGTCGAGCTTCATGATGTGGTCGCGAGCCTGTCACGTAGCGGCGTGAGCTTCCCGAACACACCTTCTCCATCGTGCACTTCCAAGACGAGGGAGAATCGGTACCTTGGCCCAGTTGGTTCGGTTCTCCGACGTCAGAACGCTGACAGGAGGGTAGCGCTCCAGGTCGAAGAGACCCGTGGCCTCTTCCTTCACCTGCTCGAATTGGCTGCAGCACCAAGCACCACGAATGAGTGTCCGAGCCTCCAGTTCCCTGCTTCCGTGCTCCGAGCACGCACCTGAGGATGTCCGCGAGCGGCAGCTCCGTGCCGCTGTCGTCCAGCACCTGGATGGTCCAGATGCAGTTGTTGCGCAGCACGATGATGTGCTTGGCGTCGTGCGGGTACGACACGAGCTCGTCGCACTCCTCGCCCGGGATGATGCACGTGTTGAACATGCGCGAGTACGTGTGCATGCACAGCGGGCGGCCCATGAGCTTCTCCACGGGGAACTTCTCCCTGCAGCAGCAGCAGCAGAAGAGCGTCCTCCACCGTCAGTTCCGAGCATCTCCACCCCCTCTCAACAGCAAGCAGACGCACTCGAGCAGGTTGCGGCGGAACTTGAGGATCGCGAGGCAGAAGATGGCGGCGGCCTCGCACTGGCTCATGTCGCGGGCGCCCCAGTTGCCCGGCAGCACGCCGAACCAGTTGATGTTGATCGCCGACGGGTAGCGCGGCTGCAGGTACGCGAACGTCTCCCACCACTCCTCGATCCAGTTGCGCTCCGAGTCGGCGCGCTCCTGTAGGATGCTCTGCAGCTGCGGCCCGACGCCGTGCTGGAAGTCGTGGCACACGGCCTTGGTGTGCTCGAGCTCCTGCGCCGTGAGCATCGGCTCGACGCTCGTCAGGTAGCGCTGCAGCGTCTCCTCGAGCGACGGCAGCGGCAGCGGCGGCAGCTCGTCCTGGTACTGGAACGTGCGCTCGGCCGGCGCTGCGTCGGCAGCGTTCGGCGTCGGGGCCATCGTGGGCAGAAGGGGTGGCGACGGCGAGCAGCGACTTGCGCGCGAAGCGTCCGCTTGCAGAATGCCGATCTTGGCTCGAGTTCGCACAAAACCTCCTGAAAGCAATCGCAGATGTTGAACACCGGAGGGCTTACGAAACGGGTTGAGTCTGGTCTTGATCTTTGCATGTAAGAGTCGAACGGGCTAACCCGACCCACGTTGACACGTTGGCGTCAGATGTGAAATTGACGTGAAATGGATTAAGTCGATAATGTACTGATACATACAATCAATGCACAAACACTACTGATATAAAAACAACTGATTTAGAATAGGTTGTTGGTGGCTTCATCACCTTTCACACCCTGCAACCAGGCAGGCATCGACACTTCGCCCAACATGCGCAGGTGAAGCGGGTCGCTTTAAAAGCCTCGCAGCAGTGCTGGAACCGAATGCGCGAGTAGCTTAACGTCGGCGACACCACCTCGGCAGACTGTCAATTAGAGGCTAAATGTTCGTTAAGATCCCAACATGCCAACCCGTAAATGTGTTGCTAGGAGCACACTGCTCGAAGAGTCATTTTCTACTAGGATACTATTCCACATTCGCCACGAAAAGTCGCACATATCCAAAGCGATGCAAAGTGATGCAAAGAGTGCGACCTCCTCTTCCTTGTCTTCCCCCGCGCTGTCGGTGTCGACGCTGATGGCGGACGCCAAGGCGCCTCTGCCGCGGCTTGTGGCTAGTGACGCCGCGGTAGCCGATGCGTGCGCTGACGTCACGCGGGAGCTCGCGGCGGTGGATGCGCGACTGCAGCGCTTGCGCCACCACCGCTCTGGCACTGCTGCCCTTTATGATCCACAAGCAGACAAGCGCGTGGCGGACGATCAGTCAAAACAACAGCAACAACAGGCGGGGCAGGTGGCCGACGAGGTCGAGAGCGCTCTCTCCGCTTGCGAGCGCCTGCTGCAGCGCGCACAGGCGACAACCACCGGCGTGACGCACTCGCGTGACGCGCCAATGCGACCCCGTCGCTCGAACCGTTTCGCCGACACTTGTTGCGTGAACGACTCAGCGAACGACTCGCTGTCGTCATCGCGCGTCAGCACGTCTTCGTCCAGTTCGCTCACGCGCTCGCGCTCGACGACGCGCGCCGAGCCACTGCTGCTGCCCGAGACGCGTCCCGAGAGACCAGCGCCGTTCGCGGACGCGCAGATGGCGACGACGACGCCGCCTCCGTCGACTTTCATCCGCGTGACGGCGACGCCGTCGCCTGCGTCTTCGCCGGCGCGATCAGCTTCAGACGCCGACGCGCAGCCCGGGTTCGCGCCTGCTATGTCCACCGAAGAGCGTGACCTCGAGGCGAGGGCTGCAGCGATCAAGACGTTCGCTGCTCGATGCCAGCGGGAGATGCAGAGCGAGGCCGCAGCGATCCAACAGCACCAGCACTCGCTCCAGACAGCGTTTCTCAAGGAGCTGCAGCGCAAGTATGAGTCGAAGAAGAAGATGAGCATCCTGGCGCTCAAGGAGAGCTTCGAGCGCGAGACGAAGACGCTCGTGCGCGACCGGATGGACAAGTACGAACAGGAGCACGCGCAGGTGCTGGCGAAGCTCGAGGAGGAGCTGGTGAGAGACCGCGACAGAGCGCTGAACGAGGCGGTCGTGAAGCACGAGCAGGTGCTGGAGGAGCGGGTGAAGCGACTGGAAGCTCGGCTGCTCGCCGAGACCACGGCCAGGAGGAGACTGCTCGAGAGCCGCTTGCAAGTCGAGCTGGAGCAGATGCTCGGCGAGATGCAGACCAAGAACGAAGAGACGATGCGGAGCTGGGAGGCGCAGAAGCGCCTCGAGCTGGAGAACGAGCTCTTCCAGCGGCGAGAGCAAGCGGCGATGGCGATCCTTCGCCAGCAGGAGACGCGGACAGCCGAGCTGAAGCGAGAGGTCGAGCAGCAGCACGCAGCGAACGAGCGCGCTGAGCTGGAGAAGTTGAAGAAAGCGCTCGCACTCGGCGCGCAGGCCCAGCTCCAGCAGCTCCGGAAGAGACTCGGGAGCGAACACGATGCCAAGATGAGCGAAGCGAGAGCCGATGCGGCGCGAAGCTCCGACCAGAAGCTCGGCGAGCTCAAGCTGGTGCTCCTTCGCGCGCACCAAGACAGCGAGAGCAAACTTCGTCGCGAGTTGGAGAAGAGGCACCGGATCGCGATGATCGAGCTCCAAGAGAGCTTGCAGGCGACGCACCAGTCCGACATGCTTGATATCAAAGCGAAGGCTGATCGAGATCGCGACGCAGCACTTGCTGTGAGCAGACAGGAAGCAGCTCGAGCGCATCAGCGGCAGCTGGAAGAGCTCGAGCAGACCCTGGAGATGGACCTCCGCGTGCGATCGAACCAGGTGCAGATCGAGATGGAGGCGAGTTTTGCTCACTCGCTTGACAGCCTCCGGGCGAAGTTGCTTGAGAGCCATCAGATCGAGCTCGCTGCACGAACGGCGCGCATGGAACAAGCCCGCGCCGTGCTTTTATCCGAGGCGAAGGCGTTCTTGTCGGTCGAGACTCGCTCAGCAGGTTCAGCTTGCGAACCTCCGGAAGCCTCGAGACGCCTGAGCGACCTGACGCGCCACCTCTCGGGCGAGCTGGCGAAGTATGTGGAGATCCTCGTGACCGATTTTGACGAGATGACCGAAGAGCAGCGCATCCTAGTCGCCAAGATCACCGAGCTGACTCAGCTCTACCTGAGCTTCAAGCGGCAGTGCGAGAAGCTGGAGACCCAGTCCGGCGAGCTCAAGAGCGCGATGCACACTTTGCACCTCCAGCTCCAGAGCAAGGACGCGATGTGCAAGAAGTTGTACGAGGCGAACGAAGCACTGCTGACGCGCCTCCAGCTGCCCGCGACTGTCAAGTGAGACGCGTCGACAGCTTCCTAACTTTAGCGATCGCTCCTCGCGCGTGCGTAGTGACGCTCCGCGCAAGACGAGAAGCGCGTCGAGTTCTCGAGACACGGTCCTCGCGAGCGACAACGAGACCCCAGCAGCAGCAGCCATGGCATCAAGCGACGCGGCCGCGTTGCCGCGCATCGACACGCGATACGGCGAGAAGTGTGCGGCTCTGCTCTGGCAGCTACAGCAGCAACAGCAGCATGCCGATCCTGCGCTGGAACCGCCCTCGCACAGTTCGAACCGCAAGTCGGCGCTGGCGACAAAGTACGGGATCGCGATCCCGAAGAGCGCAGGACATCGCGGCGGACCTCCTGGGAGTGACGCCAAACAAGCACAGCGTCCGTCGTCAACGAGAGCGGCAGCTAAGCGTTCGAGCGGCGAACAGTCACTGACCTCGAGACCGAAGCTTCCAAGCCAGCGGTGGGGTGACGATTCCGTGCAGACGCAGCAGCTTGAAGCAGCGCAGCCTGACTCGAGTCGCGCCTTCAGCTCTCCTCGATCTTTCATGAGCTGCAGCGACAAGTACGGTGTCTGCCTGGGTTGTGGGGCGATGGAAGAGTGTGAGGAACTCAACGACCACCCGCCTTCCTTCCAGCTACTCGACCGAGCTCGACGACGCGCGCAGCGAGAACGAACGACTCCGCCTCGAGATCGCCTACTTGCACGAGAAGATGGTGGAGAAGTACGGCGGCGTACTGCGATGCAGAGCGGAGCGCATGTGCGGATCGTGGTAGGGGGCTGACGTGACTCGATATTATGTGCTTGTAGGATGCGAGGCGGGAGCAAGATCGTGGCCGGCGGCCAGTTCCGCTGCAAAGGCGTCGCTGCCGCTGCCGCGACGAAGCCCGGCGCATCTGCGCAGCACGTCGTCGTATGCTGCTCCACGTGCGCAACGCTACGCCTCGACCTGAAGAAGTCGCGACACGAGATCACGCACTACCAGCACACAGTGGAGGAGCTGCAGCGGGAGGTGGCGAAGATGGAAGCCATGCAGCACACGCTCTGGGCAGAGAACTCGAATCAAATGCGGGAGATCGAGGAGCTGCGCGGCTCTGCGGAACAGCACCAGCAGATCCAGCGCTCTATGGACGACAAGATCCGCGTGCTGGAGCAGCAGATCTTCTCGGCGCATGCGAACCCAGCGTCGGATGTCGAGGCTCTCGCAGGCAACAGCAGACCGCTGGCTGCGAAAGTGAACTCGGCAACGCAGTGCTCGCTGCTTCGAGCTGAGAACGACTCCTCTAGCGCGATTCGAGCTCAAGCGATGTCAGTCGAGATGGGGAACCTGAAGAGAGAGCTTACAGCCCAAGAGAATGCACTGGACGCCATCTCCAAGCAGTGGCGAGAAACCAAGGATACGCTTGAGCGAGAGCGCGCTGACAGCAACGCAACTCGCTTGGAACATGATCGCCAAGCTCAACTCGATGCGTTCAAGACCGCTGAGCTGGAGCACGCGCTGAAAGCGACGCGGCAAGAGCTGAAGGAGCAGCAAGAACGCACTGCGACTGACACTGTGTGTCTGGCGGATCTCAACAGCTCCACGGCCGAGCTGCGCTCGCAGCTTCGTCACCAGGCTGCCACGATTGCAGACCTCGAAGCCAAGAGCGCAGATCTTGTACGCGCGAACGTCTCCTTAGAGCTCCAAGTTGCCGACACAAAGACGCACAACACCGAGCTCACACACGAGGCAGCACGTCTCGCGTCTCAGTGCCAGGCCAGCGAGTTGGCAAACGCACAGCTGAGCTCAGAGACCGCGAGACTTCGCGTGGAAGCGGACACGCACCAGCGCCATCACGCCAGTGACCAAGACCAGATCCGAGATCAAGCCGCGTCACTGATCAGGTTGAAGTCAGAGGGCGAGCTGTGGAGGGAGCGGGCCGAGTCCGCAGAGGAAGAAGCCTGCGCTGAGCGATCGCGGCTGCAGCAGCTACTCGCTTCGTGCGGTGCCGACCGCGAGCGCTTGCAAGAGCAGCTCGCGTCAACCGAGCGCGAAGTTGCTGATAACGAAGAGTTCGTCGCCAGGCTGAAAAGCGCGCACTCTGCTGCTCTCGCACAGGCGCTGCACGCCGCCATCCGACTGTCGGTCGTGGCGCCGACAGTGAACGTCCACTTGACCGACTCGGGGCCACCGACCGCGAAGTCGGACTCCCCTGTCGTGTGCAAGCCGCCTCCGCCTCGTGAGCGGATCCGCGAGGTCGTCGAGTCCGAGATCCTCCCGCAGTTCACGATGTTGCTCGTAGCTGGAAGCGATACACAGGAGAGCAGCGGCGGCGAGGGAGGACAGGGAACCGCACGAATCGAGCCATGGGTTCGCGAGCTCCTCCAGTCGATGCAAGCCAAGCTCACGGAGCAGCTCCGAGGCGTGTACTCTGGCGTGTAGCTGCGTGTGCGCAGAGCTATCTGAGCTAACACAGCTTCTGATCGGAGAGGAACTCGCCCAGGTGGTGCTTGAACGTGTCGACTAGAATCACGGAACGCTGCTGGACTTGTCCAGCGCCATCCGACGGCTCCCACTTCGCGCTCGCGACGTCGGCTTGGCTCTTCGCGATGAGCCTCTCGAGGATGCTCTGCTCCGGCTCCTGCTGCTGCCGCCCTAAGCGTTCGCGGCGGCACATGAGCATGCCGATGTCGTGCGCGCTCATGTTCCACTCGAGAACGCACACCTGGAGCAGCGCGGTGCAGATATGCAGCGTCATGATCGCGTGCTCCTCAAGCTGGTGGTCGTGTGGTAGCGCTTGGTGGAGCGTCTCGGCTTCCTCCCACGAGCTCAGGGACGCAATGTACGCCCGAGTGTCGTCCCCAAACGCGCACTTCGCCTGGGACCAGTAGAGCCACTCGAAGCTCGTCTCTTCGATCTCGTTGACCCGAGGGAGGCACGCGCCGTGGTCGATCGGTACGAGCTTGAAGACTCGTTTCGCCTGCTCGACCACAAGGATGTTGCCTCCGTGCCGGTCCTGGTTTGCGAGGCGGATGTCCAGCACTGCGATCGCGTGCACGTCGGCGACACTGAAGAGCGAGCTCGCGATGTCGTCCGCTGTGCACTTGTGCGGGATATACACCTGAAGCGCGCCGACCTTGCGCGTTCGCTGTTCGGGAACTGGTGCGTCTGCTGCGAGATGGAAAGCTGGATGCGCTGCTGTCGCAAGCACCGACGTCGGGACACCAGCCGAGTGGTCTCGGTCAAGCAGGTAGGCTGCGACTTCGCGGACAGCAGCGCCGCCAGGAGCGATGCCAGCTCGGATCCCAGACTGCCTGTTGTTCTCAACCCGAGTCTTGGGATCGAGGACACCGTTGGCGTGATGGCCATCTGCGTCGGATGCTTCTGGACGCGGCGATCCCGCTATCGATGAGCGACGGTACTGCTTTGGGTGGTTCGGCGCATACGGTTCTTCGTCGGAAGGCTTGAAGACTGCGGCGATACGCTTGCTCCGGGCGCGAAGGTAGTACACTCCACCGGTGCAGTCGTCGATAGGGATAGGAGGGACGCCTGCGTGGAACCCGGCGCGGATGTCCTTCGCAACTTCGCGAACCGCTCGAAGCTCCTCGCAGTGCATCGTGCTCGCGAGCTCCACGACCTCAAGCTCGCACGACCTGTCGGTGCATCATGCAAACTCTATGAGTTGTTGTAAAGCGCTGCAGAGTCACTCGATGGCCAACCATCCACGCCTGCCACGCACCCGGACGCTGACGAGGTGGGGATCCTGCACTTTGTCGCCGACGACCACCCGAGCGACGGCGTGCCGGCATCTGCGTTGTGCTTCAGCGCTGAACTGCTGAAAAGCTGCGGTCGACGTGCAGAAACGACGATGTGGCCGCTACTCCGCCGGCACACCAAGGTCGCGGTCTCCGGCTCAGCGCTGTGTTTGATCGCGAGGAGCGCTGCTTTCGGTGTTTCACGCTTTGTGTGCGCTGACACATCCGAGCCGCGCGTATCGGCGGGATCGACCGCATTGCCCTCTCGTGGTCGATCTGCGCGAGTTGGCGTGCGCTTGCTGGTCAAGACGCGAGGCGTTCGACACGTCGGACTCGTGTGGTTGTCGATGCCATCGGTAACGAGCGACATCGCGACAGAGTTCATCCCAGCCTCACGCGAGCCCGAACCCGGGTGTACCGCGACGCGAACAGCTTTGCTCGCTGTGGGCTGCGGTCGCAAAACTGCGAATGCTGTCGTCACGCGCGCCTCGCGTGATGGAAGACGCCGGTCGCACCGCCTCGAGTCTGAGTCGCGGGTGGATCGAGCGAGACGTCGGTGCGTTCGATCCTCAGATCGCGAAGTTCGCCCGCCCGAGCCGGATAAGACACACAAAGTGGTCCATCCAGTCGGTCGTGATGTCCGCACCGAGAGAACCCAAGCGAACTGGAGACGAAGGTAGCACCCGCTTGCGGCGAACGAACCGCGCCGCACACCGTGTTGTCCTCTCTTTCATCTCGAGGTGCTCGCTCGCTCGCTCGGCGCACAACATGAGAGACCCCTTAGTGAAGAAATCCGAGGATTAGAGCACTCGCTGTTTGGAAGATCGTCCAGGTCCAAATCCTGGTTCAACATCATCCGCACAATCGCTCTGCGCGCCGCACTCACAGATCCGCCTGCCAAGCCGCTCGCACAGCTCTTCCGCCCGCCAGAACGCGATGCTCTCGACGCCACTGCGCCGCCTCGCCAGACACCCGCGCGCCGCCTCGCGCAGCGTGCACATCGAGCGCCGGCTCGCGGAGCTCGGGTACGTGCTGCCGCAGGTGGCGGAGCCCAAGGGCAACTACCGCACGGCGGTGCGCACGGGCAGCTACATCTTCACGGGTGCGTCGCGGGCGTCGGCTTGTATTGCGGTCCGAGCAAACGCGCCCGAGTGGCTGACGCTTGTGTGCGATCGCCCTCGACGTCCCTGCAGCCGGCCACCTCCCGCAGCCCACGGGCGGCGACCTGATCGTCGGAAAGATCGGCAAGGACCTGACGCCGGAGCAGGGCTACGACGCCGCCCACCACGTGGCGCTCAGCCTCATCGCCACGCTCAAGCGTACGCACTGGCAGCTCCGACGTCGCGTACGTGGTGCGTCTGCAGCTGCGACCCTGACGTGTCTCTGTGCGATGCGTGGCAGACGAGGTGGGCGACCTGGACAAGGTGAAGCGCATCGTCAAGCTCGTGGGCTTCGTCAACTGCGTGGACGGCTTCGCCGGCCAGCCGGGCGTCATCAACGGCGCGTCCGACACCATCGGCAAGGTCTTCGGCGACAAGGGCATCCACGCGCGCTCGGCCGTCGGCACCAACGCGCTGCCGCTGAACGTCGCGGTCGAGGTCGAGGCCATCGTCGAGATCGAGGACTAAGCGCTGTTCGCTCGGTCGCGTCGCGTGTGTGCGCGACGATCAGATCAAATCCCACGGCTCTCTATGTCTCCAGCGGAGTCCGCGTCCACCGCTCCGTCTACTGTACAGCGATCGGCTCGATGCCAGTGGTCTTCCAGTACGCCGGACCGTAGTTCACGAAGACCTGCTCGCCGGCTTTGACCTCCTCGATAGTGAACTAAAGAGAGAGAGAGAGAGAGAGAGAGAGAGAGCGACACACAGCGCGTGCTGTTAGAGCCTCGAGAACGGAGCAGCAGACGCAGGCTGCACGCACGCAGAAGATGTGGAGGATGCCGTCCTGGATCATCGGCACGAAGCGTGCGTTCGGCGCGAAGCTGTGGTTGATGCAGCGGATGATGTTGCCGTACTCGGACGCGCTCACGTACAGGTCGCCGTGCTGGTACACGGACGGGTAGGACACGCCGTACGGGTCGAACGCGGCGCTGCTGTCGTTGCGCACCTGCAGCACGCCCGTGTACTCGCCGAGGAACGAGCGCGCCGCGATGTCCTCGAGCGCGAAGAGCCCGAGCGGGTTCTCCTCGACGCCCGCGAGCGACTCGACGTGGCCGATCGCGACCTTGCGCGACACCGCGCTGTGCAGCACGTCCTGCGCCGGGATCTGGTCGAAGCCGTCCACGGCGCAGTCGGCGAAGCCCCAGAACGCGTAGTTGCGCAGCATCGCCGAGCTCTGGAAGACCAGTTTGCTCGTGAACGTGCACCGCATGAGCGCCTGCGCCTCGTCCGTGCTGTTGCTAGTCAGCCAGCCAACCAAGGTACCAACCAGCTCAGCCAAGCAGCGCGGCATCCGATACGCACCTGAGCAGCCGCAGCGCGCCGCCGCGGTCCTTGTACTGGAACAAGACGCGCTCGTCCGCCGCCACTTTGTCGCACTGGTCGCTGTCGTGCGCGTGCGACGCGCTCTTGCGCTGCTCGCAGTACGCGAGGCACACGTCGCGGTCGAGGCACCGGAAGCCGCGGCAGCTGCCGCTGTCGTCGGGCATCATACTGGCTGCTAACGTCGGTTGGTGCTGACTGGCGCCGCATACTCACATCAAGTGTAAAATAGGATGGGGCTATAAAGCGAATTTGTGCCTGGGCCACACACACACACAGGAGGAGGTTACCACCACCGCCGCCATGAAGCCGCAGCCGGCGAGCATCCCGCTCGCGCCGATCCTCAAGAAGGTCATGCCGCTCTGCTTCCTCACCGGCATGGCCATGGAGACCTTCATGGTCAAGACCGGCTTCTGTGCGTCCCCGCTCGCTCGCTGAACTCCCGCCGTTCGCACCCGCTTCCCACTGACTCACTCGCGCGCGTCCTGTGCGCAGACGACATCGCGACCGCGGCCGAAGGCGAGCGCCGCCAGGAGCGCTACGAGGAGCGGCAAGCGCTCCTGAAGAAGCGAGAGGCGGGCGCGTCGCCCTGGGACGAGCTCGCCAAGTTCTTCCCGGAGCAGCGCGGCCCGTAGCTCTTCGACGCGCAGCGGAGCAATAGAGCGAGCGGCTCTCCCTCCACCCTCCACTCTCCACCTCCCGCGATCGACACACTAGGACTGCTATTCACACGGCTGCTGCTCACCGCCTGTTTCATCCACACACCCACACTCACACACACGCGCAGTCGGCGCCTCACGCGGCCTCCGGCGCTCGCTGCAGCACCAGCTCGATCTTCGGCACGCGGAAATTGCCGGCCGCCCTCGCGCCGCAGAACGCGTAGCGCGTGGAGATCTTGGTGACCACCGCGCTCTTCTGCGTCCGCAGCAGCTCCGCGATCTGGATGGCGGCGGCGATCGCGCCTTCCGCCGCCTGGAGCCGCACCGTCTCCTGCTGCTGCACCGAGAACTTGGAGCTGATGATGTTCGCGTAGAACGCTGGACGCGCGGCGCAGCACCGCCGGCGTTAACGTAAGCGCGAGAGCGACAGCAGCAGCCGCAGAGCCACACGACGAGCGCACCTGCGGGCTTGCGCGTCGAGACCGTGACGAGGTCGTCGGTGTACTTTGCGAGCTTCGGGCCCGAGACGACGCGGTCGGCGGGCTTGAGCCCGAGCGCCGTGACCACCTGCTTGAACGCGCCTCTCGCCACCGCCCAGTCGGGGACGCGCGTGAGCGCGGCCTCCTCCGCCCGCTCTCCTGCCGGCGCCGCCCACGGCACCGCGCCGACGAGCAGCGCGTGGCCGACGTCCGCTGCCGCCGCCGCCAGCACGCTCGGGTCGGAGCCCACGGCGAGCTTGACCTTGAAGTCCTCGTAGAGCTCCTTCTTGCGCGGGACGGCGGCGCCCGCGTCCACGAACACGAGCTTGTCGAAGACGCCGGCGAAGTGCGCGTCGAGCCACTCGCGCGTCTGCTTCTCCACGGCGCGCGGGCGGTCGGTGACGGCCACGAGGTAGAAGAACTTGCGCAGCGGCTTGAGCGCCGCGAGCGCGCCGGGGGCTGCGGCCACGCGGGTCGCAAAGTGCGACGACTGGAAGAACGCCCGCAGCGCCTCGTCCGCCTGTACGTCGCTGCTATTGCTGCTGCTACTGTTGGCGAGCGCCAAGTGCCATGCCGCGCTCTTGGCGTCGGCTGCTGTCAGCTGCGTCCACAGCCACGCAGCGCAAGGCGCGAACGATGAGAAGCGCGAGCAGCAGCAGCAGAAGCGGCGGCGAACGCACCGTGGAGCCGGTTTCAGCGTTGCGCCAGTCGAGCGCGCTCTCGAGCAGCTGCGCGAGCGTGTGATCCACGTCGATCGCCAGCACTGCGCGGTGCTGGTGCTGGTTGTGCTGGTGCTGCTGGCGGGCGTCCATGCTGCTTGGTGCCGTCGAGGATCTTGCGCCGCTTGCCTTGAAGTTTGTCCGAAAAGCTAATTGAACGAAAAATATCGTGAAACACTTGCTAAAGTACGAATATCGTCATTCGCACTTTAGCGCGACGTCGTCGAGAAAAACCACATTGGAGAAACCAGCTGAAGCAACCGGAGCACGCTCGAGGTGGTGGCGGCGCCATGCAGATGCTCAACGTCAGCGCGCTGCTCACGAGCTACGAGACCGTGGGCGACCACACGGAGTTCGTGGCGCAGGTGTCGTGCAACGGCGACCTGTGGCTCATCTCGCGGCGCTTCAGCGACTTCGACCAGCTGCACTCGCGGCTCGCGAGCCGCTTCGGCGCGCTGCTCGGCGACGCGCGGCTGCCGGAGAAGCAGTGGTTCGGCAGGTGCGCGTGGGGAGGGGAACTCCACCGATGCGCTGGTGGGGGGGAACGTTGTGTGGGCGGGCGGGCGGGGCGAGCGCGTCGGTGACGAAGGGAATGCGTCGCGGACGAGCGGGGGACGAGCGAGCGAGGAGGCCGGCGGCCGTCGAGCGCGTCACGCGGGACCCTGCGGACACGAAGGAGACGAGTCGCGACGCACCAGCGCGCGGCGGTGACTGCCAAATCGCTTGATCTTATCTGAAGACGCGGTTCCGCGTCGCGGGCTCCGGCCGCCTGCCGCCCGCTCTCCGCCAGTCGCGCTCCCGCTCTCCGGACGCGCAGCACATTCGGCTCTGCCAGCTCTGAGACGCTAGCGCCCCTCGCCCGCCCGCCTACGAGCGACCTGCTGCTGCTGCCGTTGCTTCTGGACTCTCGCGACGCGCCATCTCACTCGCGCTGCTGCAGGTTCGACCCCAACTTCCTGGCGAAGCGCCAGGCGAGTCTCCAGACGTATCTCGGTGCGTCCGCTCGTTCCGCCCGCCAGCGTCCACTGAGCTGACGCGTTGCGCAGAGACGCTGCTCCAGGTGCCCGGGATCCTGGACGACCGCTCGCTGCAGCACTTCCTGGACCTTGAGAAGCGCGTGGACTGGAACGGCGACCTGGCGGGCGGTGTGGGCAGCAACGGGCGCCCGAGCGGCTCGTTCCCGGGCAAGTCGGTGCTGCTGAACGAGAACGACCGGCTGAACGCGATCGTGGAGAACGCCGGGCTGGCGTTCATCGACATCAGCGAGGTGCCCGAGCCGCTCGAGGCGGAGCAGGCGGTGCAGCGCAAGAACGAGATCGCGAGCGCGGCGCAGAGCCTCCTGAGCGAGCACAAGATCGTCGAGCACTTCGCGGCGACCGTGAAGGTGCTCGCGCTCCCGCAGCCGCCGTCGGCCGCGCGCCTAGCGAGCGAGGAGGTCGTCGCGAAGCTCGAGCACGCGCCTGCGGACGGGGCGACGACGTACGAACAGGACCAGGAGCTGCTGGCGGCGACATTAGAGCGCGTGGAGGCGTCGCTCCGGCTGGAGATCGCGCCGCCGTCGAGCGACCTGCTGGTCGTCATGGAGCTGTCGCTCACGCCTGCGACAGGCGCGGCGGCGGCGCGGAGCTCGCTCTCGGGCGGACTGGAAGGCGCGCTGCTCGACGGGGACAACGCGCTCTCGACGTCGTTCCACTGACAGGTCTCCGCTGCTCACTCCTGCTGCACTGCTAACACGTCTCGGTAATGGCGCAGCTTGTCTTGGATCGCACCCCGGAGCGTCTCGTGCTGCGAGCGGAGCGCGCGCAGCGCCGCGTCGTCCGGCGCCGCGTCGTCCGGCGCCGCGTCGGCTTCCTCTTGCTGCGTTGGCGCCGCCGTCTCGTCGACCGCGTCCGCGGGCTCGTCGCCGGCGAGCAGCGTCTCCGGCGCCAGCAGCGCGAGCTCGTTCGCCATCCGGAGCTGGCGCCGGGCGTGCAGGTCCTTGCGCAGCGACTGGAGCTGCGACGTGTTCTGGAGCAGCTGCTTGCCCACGAGCTTGACGATCTGGTCGAGCTCGTCCAGCTTGTCCGCGCAGGAGGCGAGCTGCTGCCGCGCGAGCTTCCGGTCTTTCGCGCGCTTGACCGCCGCCTCGGCCGCCGCGCGCTCGATGGCGGCCTCGAGCTGGGCGCGGAGCTCGCGGCTCTGCTGCTGCGCGCGCTGCTCGACGCCGAGGAGCGCGGCGGACGCGCTCGCGAGCTGCGCCGCCAGCGCGTCGGCCGCGGACTGGAGGCTGCGCTGGTCGTGCTGGAGCCGCGCGATCGCCTCGCTGCTGCCTCTGCCTTCGCGCGCGTGGGTCTGCAGCATCGCCCAGTCGGCGGCGATCGACTCCTTCCAGGACAGCAGCTGCGCGTGCACGCGGACGTGAGAGAGCCGCCCACCTGAGCGCCCGGACGCCAGCAACGCACCTGCAGCTCCAGCTCGTGCTTCAGCCGCTCGCACGCGGCGTCCTGCGCGCTCTGCAGTCGCGTCTCCTGCGTGCGCTGCGTCTGCTCGAGCGTCTGCTGCCACGCGCTGGTGCTCGTCGCCTGCCGCTCGCTGACGCCCGCGAGCTGCGCTGCCAGCGCCGCCTCGAGCGCTGCCGCCGCCCGCGCGCCGCGCTCTTCCAGCTCGACGCGCGCTGCCTCGTGCAGCTCCGCGAGCCGCGCGACCTCGCGCTGCACGAACGTCGCCGCGTCCTGCGCCTGCGCGCGCTCGCTGTCGAGGCGGCTGGCGAGCGCGTCGTGCTGGCGCTGCACGAGCTCGTGGAGCACGAGGATCTCCCGGTCCACCGCCGCCTTCTTGCACTGCGCCGCGGTGGTCAGCGACCCGCCCGCCAGTCAGCAGTCAGCAGTCAGCAGCCAGCAGCGCGCACCCGCTTGCGAAGCGCGTCGCCCGTCGCCTTCCCGTGCGCCGCGAACCGCTCGTCGACGTCCTCGCCGTCCGCCTTCCTGTCGATCGCAGCCGCAAACTTCACGCACGGGTGAGCGCCACGCCCGCCCGAGCGCACGCGGGCGAGCGACGCACGGCGGAGAGCTCTTCCTCCACGAGCGCCAGGCGCCGCTCGACTGTCCGCAGCATCGCCGCGCACGCGTCCTCGAGCGCGCGCAGGCGGCCGCACACGCCCGCGTCGACCGCGACCACCTGCTGCTCCACGCAGCTCTGCAGCTTCCCGACTGCCGCCTGCACGAGCGCGCGCGTCCGCTCTCTGAGGCGCCACGCGGCCGCGTGAGTCGCACAAGCCCCCCCAGTCACCCGCCTGCGAGACGAGCAGCGACGCACTCGAGCGCGTGCTGCGCGAGCGCGTTCTCCTCCGTGAGCGCGTCGAGCGCGCGGCCGAGGTCTTCGGTCCGCGCCTGGTGCGTCCGGAAGGCGTCGGCGCTTCGGCTCTCGAGCTCCTGGGGCCTCAGCACGCAGCGTCGAGCGACACGTGAGCGAGCGAGCGAAGCGCCTGGCAGCTGGCGGCTGCTTCTTGCGCCGCGTACGCACGCGCACGCGCCGGTCCGTTCGGCCGCGCTTGGCCGCGAGCGCCGCCCAGAGCTTCAGGAACTCGGCGCGCAGCACTTCCTGCACCGATCGACACACGCGCGCGTTGGTCGCCGCCCGCTCGCCTCGCACGGAAGCAGCGACGCACTTGGATGTTCTCCCAGCTGCCGTCGCCGCGCTCGAGCTCCGCCATCGCCGCGTGCGTCATGACTCGACGCCTGGAAGCGACTGCTGGCGCCGCCAGAGCCGATCGGTCGGTCGGGTCGACGCCGGCTGAAGGACCCCGTCTCGCTGCGGTCGACCGATCGCCCGCCTGCTAGGCCCGCGACGGCGCCAGCGCGTCCTCGTACTGCGCCGACCACCACGCGTAGAAGCGGCCCCAGTCGACGAAGCCGCTCTTCTTGTCGTCCAGGCGGCGCGCGACCGCGAGCAGCTTCTTCGCCGGCAGCGCGATGCCCAACTGCTGCGCCACGAGCACGAAGTCCGCGTGGCGGATGCGGTCGCTCGTCGCCGCCGCCGCCGCCTGGTGGAACGCCTCCCACGCGGTGTCGCGCCGCACGAGCTTGGTGAAGTGCTTGAGCACCGTGAACGACAGGCGGTGGCTCATGCCCCGGAGCCGGAACCGCTCGCGGAACTGCTGCTTGTGCCGCGTGTCGAGCGCCGCGTACTGCGCCGCGATCGCGAACGCCGGCACGTGCGGGTCCGCGCGCGCGGGGGGCGGCACGTCCGGGATGGCGACGCGCTCCGAGACGGCGAGCGCGGCGCTGCGCATCACGAGCGTCGCGCACGCGGTCGAGACCGCGTCCACCTTGAGGCCGCTCGGTGGCTCCCGAGCGAGCACCTGCGACGTGGCGTTGGCGGCGCTGTTGCTGCTGTGGAGTCGCCACTCGCTCGCTGCTGCCGTCGACGCCGGCGGCTGCGGCTCGTGCGGCGACTCCGCGTCGACGGCGCCGGTCGGCGCGCTCTGCTTGCGGAAGCTCGTGAAACGCCTCGCGAGGTGGGGCGGCGGAGGCTGCGGCTGGCGCGCCGCCTCGGCCAGGTAGATCTTCGAGACCACGTCGCCGTAGATCTGCGCGCGCTGGCGGAGGATCTCCGGCGCAGTTGTCGGCGCGCGGGCGGAGAGCGGCCGTCGCGCGGATCCCGAGCGCCTCGAGGGTGTCGCCCCACCTGCTGCGGGCGGCGTCGCGAGCGCCGTGGGCTTGGACGGGAGCACAGCTGCGTCGTCCTCCTGCGGCGCTCGCTTCTTCGTCTGCTGCTGCACCAGCTTCGCCTCGACGAGCTTGCGGTACTCGCGCTGCTCGAGCTCGATCTGCGCCACCAGCGCGCGCTGCCGCGCCTCGTCTTGCGCCTGCTGCTGCTGCCGGCGCCGCGTCGCCAGGTCGTGGCGAGACGCGTGCTGCTGCTGGACACTCGCGCGCGCCTCGGCTTTCTTGCGCTCGAGCTCCTCGCGCTTCTCCTCCTCCGCGCGCAGCCGCCCCTCGACCTCCAGGCGCTTGCGCTTCGCTGCGTCTACGAGCCTGCAGGCGGCGTCAGCGTGTAGCAGCCGCAACCCAACGCAGCCGACACGCACCGCTTCTTGTTGATCGCGACCGACTCGTGCTGCTTGGCCGCTGCTGCCTGCTTCTCCTGGAGCTGGAGAGCGCTCAGCGTGTCCAAGTCCGCCGGCGACTGCTGCATCCGGTGGAAGAGCCTCAGGTAGTGCGCGAGGGACGACTCGGAGTCCGGGGCGTCCGGCTGGTTGCGCCACACTGCGCTCCGCATGAGGCCGCTCGAGTTCCAGCTCGCCGCATCGTCCAGCGCGTCCTCGGGCTCCCCCGCCTCGCGCTCCTCGCTGATCCTCCGAGCCGACGCGGGCTCGCCGCCACGCGCCGTCGACGCCGCATCAAACCGAGCGACGTTCGGCAGCTCCTGCCGCAGGTCCTCCAGGTCGGCGAAGCTGCGCGAGTCCATGGAGATCATGCTTCGGCGGATGGTCGACACCGAGCACACGGTCGTCATGCGGCGCTGCGGGCTCTCGAGCGCGTGGAACGCGTCGGCCGCCACGCGCCACTGCGCGAGGAAGAGACACCAGCTCACGGGCTGGAGCTGGTCCAGTCGGAAGCGGAGCAAGTGCCGCCACGGCTCCCGGAGGTGCGCGCGGTCGTTGCGGACGAGTCCCGACTCGTTCGCCGTCGAGCGGAGAGGCTCGGACTGGTAGAGACCGTGCTGGAAGCTCGCCACGTGTCGCTTGAGCGCTCCTGGCAGCGCGTGGTGGTCCAGGATCGCCCCTACAAACGCTGCCTCCCAGACGTACATCCCGCTGTGCACCTTGCGACCTAGCGGAAGTGGAGCAGAGTCGAGGCTTTCTGGCGGCGCAGATGACAGCGCCAGCCCGCGGAACATGTCGGCGAGGACCGCGAGCGTCTCGGCTCCGAACGCAGTGCGCAGCTTCTGCGCGTTGATCTGCAGGCAGCAGTACGCGAGCACCTGACTCCACACGAGCGCGCTCGGGCCCCCCTCCGCGTCTGTTGCGGTGGCTGCGGCGATGGCGTCCGGCGACTCCTCCTCTCGCCGATCAAAGTACTGGCACACGGACTCGATGGCGCGCAAGCCGTCTGCTGCCGATTCGTGGTCTTCGCAGCCTCCCAGCACCCACCGCAGCTCGGCGTCGATCTGGAACGCTCGGAGCAGCGCTGGCTTGAGCACCCGGCCTTGTCCACCGCTGGCGCCAACGCTGCCGGACTGCGGCGAGCCAGCGGCTGTCGCGAACGCGCGGTGCACTCTCTGGATGCGGTCGACATCGTCCGCGTCCATGGCTCCGAGCAGCGTGTCGGTGTAGAAGTCGTCCTGTTCTGGCAGCTGAGCTTGGCGCGGCACGAGGTAGAACCCGACCAGGTGGCACGCAGGGTCTGGCACCGTGGCGCTGTCGGCCGTGCTGAGCTGCGAGGATGTCGTCAGTGCTGCTGCTGACGGTGGCGGGAACTGCCACGCCAGCGGCAGGAACCCGCGGCAGCCGTCGCTGTAGTAGCTGCTCACGTTGCTGTAGACCGGCGCGTAGCCGTTCGACACGGTGGCTCGTAGGAACTCTCGCAGCCCGCGGGGCGACGGAGTGCGACCGGCGGCCGCGCAGTCGGCCGCGTACTGCGTCTGGAAGCTCTGCGGCACGGCGAAGACGTGCACCCAGCCGACAGAGAAGCCGTTCGCGAGCTGCGCGATGCTGTCCTGGTTCGGCAGGTTCTCGTACGCCGCCTGGCAGACGAGGCGCGCGGCTGCGAGCCGCACCGTTCGGTCGGTCGCCGCGAGGTCCGCGAACGCGACGTCCAGCAGCCGGTGCTGCTGCGGCGCCGGCGGCCGCTCGCGCAGCAGCTCGCCGACGCGGTTCTGCTGCGCTTTTGACGCGCAGCACTCGGCAGAGAGCAGCGCGTACGCCTCGAGCTTCTCCCGCGCGTCGCTGCTCTCGGAGAGCACGCGCGCCGTCGCCAGCGCCGTCGCCAGCGCCGTCGCCAGCGCCATCCGCGATGACCACGGTCACTTCGTCGACAGGCAGCAGCAACTGACGAGGAGCCTAGTAAAGAGGGCGAAAGAACGTTGTACTGGATACAAAACTCTTGTATTGAACACAAAGGCAAATTGATCAGGCTGACAACTGCGCTGGTCGGTGGCCCACACAGACGCAGCGACGTCGGCACAAACGAAGGAGACGCACGCACCCCGCGAGGTTCCCCGGTCGCCACTGGTGCCTCCCGACCGCGTACGCGCCGTCGCGGAAGCTGCGCCACGTGAGGAAGAACATGAGCTTGCGCACGAGGAGGA
>JAASGM010000256.1:0-26429 GCA_023334215.1 Globisporangium cystogenes | reverse complement strand
CGGCTCGCCCACGCACAGCGACCACACCTGCGTCCCCTCGGCCTCCAGCTGCTTCGTGATGCCGTGGATCACCACGGTCTTCGACGACGTCACCTTGTTCAGCAGCGGGTTCAGCGGGTACTTCTCCGCCATGCTGTCGCCGGCCGAGGCCGCCGCTGCCGGCTTAGCTGCGTTCTTGCGCTTGAGGAGCTGCACAACTTCGGTGAGCGAGTCCTGGAACTTCTGGATCTGCTGCTCCGAGTTCGGGTTGAGCTCGTAGAGCCCCTGGAAGAGGTCGAAGCTGTCCTTGCACGTGTCCTCGACAAGGCGCACGAGGTTCTTGAAGCCGCGGGTGTCGATCGGCGTGTTCTTCACGCCCTGCACACCGAGCACGCGGCCAGTCAGGTGCGTGAGGAACTGACTGCTGGCCGCGAACTCGTCGTGAGACTCGCACGAGAGCTCCAGCGTGCGGCAGAGCTCGTCCTCGAAGATGCGCAGGAAGCTCGCGATGCTCTGCGCGTGCTCGCTCGACAGCACGCGCACCTTCTCGTACATCATCGGCAGCCCGCGCCACGAGTACTTGCCGCTCTCCGGGCCGAACATCGGGTGCGTGCACAGGATCGAGCTGCTCGCCGGCAGCTCCTTGAGCAGGATCTGCTTCGGGTGGGTCTTGACCGACAGCACGTCCACGACCACGACGTTCTCGAGGAAGCGCGGCGGGATGCTCTTGACGACCTTCTCGAACGACAGGATGCTGACGCTCAAGATCACGACGTCGAGCCCGTCGAAGAACTGCTCGAGCTGCGTCGTGGACGCGTAGTACTCGCAGCCGAGACGCGCCGCCTCCGCCGCGTAGTCGGTGCGCGACGTCGCGCGCACGTGGTGGAACTTGGCCATTGTCTTCGCGAGGAACTGGCCAAAGTTGCCGAAGCCGTAGATGCCGATCTTGAGGCGCTGGCGAGGCGACGGCTGCGGCGCCGTCGCCGGCGAGTGCGTGGCCGCGCCGGACGGGAACGCGCCGACGACTTCGAGCGCCTTGCGCGCGTCGCCGAGCAGCTTGCCCTTCGTCGGGTACGAGCCGAGCACGCGCACCAGCTTGCAGAGCTCGCGCACGTGGCGCAGCGCGTTCACGATGCTCTCGTCCGTCTGGTGGCCGATGATGTCGACGTAGAAGAGGTACTTGTACTTGCGGCGGTCGTCCGTGACGGCCGAGACGGAGAAGTCGAGCGAGCCAACGGACTCAGCGAGCTGCTGCGCGGCCGAGTACCCCCACGGCCGGCTCTCGATCTTGGCGAGGTCGATGTCGCGCAGCGAGAAGGCCGAGAGCGCCTTGTAGAGCTGGCCCTTCTCGTTGCTGTCGAGGAACGAGAAGACGAGCGAGGTCTTGAACTCGGCGCCGGAGGCCTTGGCGTCCAGCAGCGACAGGTCCTCCTTCTTGGAGAGCAGCAGGAAGCGCGTGAAGTTGCTCTCGTCGTCCTCGACGTTGCGCTCGAGCACCTGCAGCCCGTAGTACTCGGCCGCGAGGTCGCTCGCGACCGCCGCCGTGTCGCGCCACTGGTTGTCCGCGAGCATCTTGGCGGACCCGGCCGTGTCGTACTCGGCGCGCGCCGTGGCGCCCATCTGCGTGATCGTGTGCGCGCACTGCGCGAGCGCCTGCGGGTGGCTGATCACGGTCTTGATGTCCTCCTTGCGCACGCCCGGGAGCGCGAGCAGCGAGTGCTCGACGCGCAGGTCGTACTCGGCCACGATGTGCAGCCCGTACTTGAGCAACAGGTCGTAGTTGGCGTGGATCGAGCCGCCGAGCGAGTTCTCGATCGGCAGCACGGCGAAGCGCGCGTCGTCGCTCGCGACGGCCTGGAACGCCTCCTCGAAGCTCGGGAAGCCCACGGCGGCCACGCGCGGCGACGCGCCGAGCAGCTGCCGCGTCGCCTTCTCCGAGTACGCGCCGGGCATCCCCTGGTACGCGACCTTCACCTCGCTTGTCATGGCAGCCGCGACGAAGAAGGACGGAGCAGAGGTGTGTGTGCGCGCTTGGCGGCGAGATCCGAAATGGGGAATAAATTGGAAATATTGAAAGGCGAAGTTGGCCAAACATCGACGTACTTGGGCTCAGAGTCTGAGAAATACGGAGGAGTCCTGATAACTAAATATTGCCGCATGGGGGAGTAAATGCCATTTATCTGTGCAGCATGGGCGTTAGTTTGCTGAACCCTGTGTATTTTCAGAAATCTGTGAAGATTTATTTTAATTCCTGAAATACATAGAAATAAAAAACTATATCAGTAATGTTTTGCACTCCACAAGAATGCTGCTTCGGCCAAGTTCAACGCGACGTCATCGCTTGTGGTCCAATCGAAATTGACATTCGAAAATGTGACAAAGCCTCCGGATGGCTGGTCACACACCCGACAAGACCCGACAAACTCGACACTGGCACTACAGGGCACGCCAGCGCTCGCTGCTCGCAACGCACGCACCATCCGCCGAGATCGCCTCGCTTGAAGTACCGCAGGCGGTTCAACCAGACTCCCCACCCACCCACCACACACGAACGCGCACGAGATTCGCGTCGCTCGACTCGGCGACATCTGCGCCGCGATTGGCCGTCCAACACCTCCCCATCGCTCGCGCGTGACGAGTCCTCGTGCACACACTTTCCTTCAGCACTTTGAGAAGATCTTCGTCTTCCTTGTGGACCAAGCTCATCCAAGGCGCCGAGGTTGATCGCGTGCAAGGAGCACGCCGAGCGCGTGAATAAGTAAGTGGGGCTTGGTGGAGGCGTCGACTTTGTCGCCGTGAACGATTCGAAGCGCGAGAAGATGCTCAATGCGCTCATCGCACGCCGTGTCGGACGTTCCTGGTCATGGATCATGTCGAAATCAGTGCATATACTTCCTCGTTCGCTTCAGAAGCCACGACTTCGACCTCGTACGAGGCCCTGCGTATTGATCACGCTCTTGTGCCACGGTGACAGCTGCAGCGGAGGCAGCAGCTCCTCGACGTACGGCTCGTGAACCGAATGGGTGGATCGATAGGTGCACCACGTGGGGAGAATGTTTGGCATTGGTACCTACTTCTAGTACCGTCCAAGGAGAATCCAACCTGTACACAGGTACACAAGTTGGATCACCATCGGACGGGTGGCAACGTTTGATCCTGGAGCCGAGTGAAACTCGGCACGCTTCGAGCGCCGAGGTGTCAGCACAGAGTTCACGATCTTCACACACTGTCACCGCCGCTGAGAACCTCATTCGCAGTTTTCCCTTCTTGCACGCATCCACACGGTCAGCGCGATCTGCACGTCGGTGGCGCCTCCAGTAGAACCCTCGGAATCACCATGAAGTTCTTCGGTGCTGCGAGTCTCGCGCTGTTGGCAGTCGCGTTGCGATCGCACATGGCAACTGCGACTCCGACGACTGCCGCTCCGACGGCGCTGCCGCTCAGCATCCCGAACCTCGTAGGCGAAGGCGAACGCCAGGCGCGCGCGACGACGCTCAAGATTATCGCGAACCAGGTTGCGAACGAGAAGCGCACGTGGCGCGTCGGCGAGACCGACTTCCCGTTCTACGACGGCCCCGTGGCGCGTCCGGGCTCGCTTGCCGCACTCATCCAACAGGAGCAGGTCGCGCGCCTCAGCCAGTACTCCAACACGAACAGGACGGCCGTCACGCAGATCCTCGCCGGCGCGACGTTCAACACTCTCGACGACTACACCAAGTTCTACGACAACGTCACGGTCTTCACGCCGCGGCCGATGAGCACAGACATCAGCGACGAGACCTTCGGCTTCCAGCGCACGACGATCAAGGGCTTCAGTCTGCGCAAGTTTCGCACCGGCTCGGACTCGCTCCCGAACGACCCGAACCTCGCAGTCGCCGCCAACGTCGCCAAGATCTGCGGGACCAAGAGGTCGACCATCAAAAGTGTCGAGAAGCGCAACGCGCTCTTCGTCTCGGACTTCTCGAACTTCGACAAGTGGAGCGATCCGGACAAGACGGGCGTCAAGTTCATGGCGCCGGTCGTGGGCTACTTCTGCTACAACAAGGAGCGACAGAAGCTGCTGCCGCTCACGATCCGCATCGTGAGTACTGGGCTGACGTACACGCCGTTCGACAAGCCGGAGGAGTGGACGGTGGCCAAGATGGCGCTCGACACTGCAGAGCTCACATTCCAGCAGATGGTGCACCTGATCGACACGCATGCCATGCTAGCTCCCGTGCAGGTCGAGGTGCTGCGCAACCTCTCGCCAGCACACCCAGTCAGCGCTCTCCTGCTGCGCCTCAGCAGAGTTGACTTTGGTATCGAGGTGCTCGCGTCGCAGCAACTGTTCAACTACTCCACGCCGCTCGACTACACGTTCGGCTTCGGCGCAGTTGGCTGCGTCCAGTTCCTGGACCACGAGATGCAGTTCCAGTCGGTTGCGAACGACTTCAAAGCCGACATCAAGATCCGCGGACTCAAGTACCTGCCGATCCACAAGTACGCCAAGTTCGGCAAGATGTACAACCACCTGTTCAAAGGGACTATCGGCGCTTACCTGGCGGCGTACTACCCATCGGACACAGCAGTGGCCGCGGACTCGAAACTACAGAACTGGGCGAAAGCTTGCGCTGCTGTGAGCCACCTTCGCGACTTCCCGACTACGTTCAAGTCTATCAAGGCGCTGCGCAAGCTGCTGACGTACCTCGTGTTCCAGGCGACCGTGCGACACCACACGATGAACGGCGTGGTGACCTGGGAGTCGATGTCTGCGCCGTACTCGACGCCTGCTCTGTGGCACGCACTGCCGAAGGCGAAGCTGGCGAAGAACGAGACGCTCAGCGTGCTCGACTTCAGCCCGCCGAAGACGGTCCTCCCGACGATGGTGCAGCTGAGCTACGGCTTCAACCGCCTCGTCCCCGAGAGCGAGTCGCTCTTCGCGCTCTTCAAGGTCGCGCCGTTTGCGAACGAGCCCAAACTCGCGAGCATGATCGGCAACTTTGGGGCCGCGCTGCTGAAGATTGATGCCGCGATCGTGGCGGCCGACGCGGGTGAGAAGTGGCCGTACCGCACGCTGCGACCATCGATGCTGGCGAGCTCGAGCTGGATCTAGGATTCGTTTGGGAACGAGAGAGATGCCTCGTGTTTCAGTGTCAATGGTACCGTGTTGGTTGTACGGTGCTTGTGCGCTCTCCATGAACTTGGTTCAGTGCTGCGATCTTCGGGTCTGAATTGTGGTTCCTAGGAAGTCTGACGGCCGCGAGTTGACCTCGATCGTACGGATGTTGGCTCATAACCTGTCGAAACATGCTTATTTGCCTTCTTGACTCTCCTTCGGGCGACCGTTCGCCACACTTCGGTTCGCCAACTGAGCAATCTGCGCACACTGTCGACCAAAACACGACGACAGCACCGACTCGACCGAGCCTCCACGCTCGGTTGCACACACACTCTCGTTTGCTCACGTGCGGGTGACGCCAAGAACGACAACGACGATGGTCAGCGCAACGATTTCGCCGACGTTCAGCTCTACGGAGGCCACGCTCGACGCGATCAACAACGCGGCGTTCTACAGCGAAGCCGCGGCGATCGGGAAACTCAGCGGCGCGAACAAGCACCGTGCGACGCTCGCGCACTACGAGAAGATCTTCGTCTTCCTCGTGGACCCGAACTCATCCAAGGCCGCGTCGCTCTACAGCTTCCTCATCGCGTGCGCGGCGTTCGCGAGCTGTTCCATACTCTTCTTGCAGACGCTTGACGGGCCGAACCACCAGAGTACGTTCCCGGACTACCCGGGGCTGCCGAATGAGGCCGGCTACGACCGCTCGGACATGGTCTTCACCGCGATCTTCACGACCGAGCTGCTCGTGCGCATGGCGATCTGGCCGTCGTTCTGGAAGGAGCACGAGTACCTGACCGAGCGGCGGCTGCGGCCGTTCCTGCGCGACGCCTTCAACTGGTTCGACGTCGCGGCCATCGCGCCGTTCTACTCAGACCTCGTGCTCGGCAAGGACAAGAGCTTCGTGCTCCTGCGCCTCTGCCGCCTGCTGCGTATCTTCAAGCTCGCGCGCAACCACTCGGGCACGTACATCCTGCTGCGCGCGATCCGCGCGAGCCTCGCGCCGATCTCCATCGCGCTCATCTTCTTCATGGAGATCGTCTTTTTCTTCTCGGTCGTCATGTACATGGTCGACCCGAACCTCGACCGCAACCAGAACGGCTTCTCCGACCTGCTCACGACAGGCTACTTCGTCGTCGTCACGATCGCCACGATCGGCTACGGCGACATCACGCCGACCAAAGGGAACATGCCCGGGCGACTCTTCTCCGTCATGATCATCATGAGCGGCACGCTCTTCCTCTCCATGCCGCTCGCGATCATTGGCACCGAGTTCGACCGCGCGTGGAAGGAGCACGCCGAGAGCGTGAAGAAGTACCAGGAGCTCGGCGGGGGCGGCGACCTCGCGGCCGTGAATGACTCGGAGCGTGAGAAGAAGCACGAGGTGCTCATCAAGTACAACGCACCGAGCCGGATGTACCTGCAGCTCGCCGGGCTCACGGGCGAGGCGTCTCTCATGGTGCAGGCGCTGAGCGCAGAGACCGCGAGCGATGAAGACTTCAGCGTCACTCGGACGCTCGAGATCGCGGAGGACCTGCAGCAGCAAGTCGCGACGTGCGTGGCCAAGTGCGAGGAGCTCGGCGCACTTGTGAAGGAGATGGTCGTACCGCACGTGGAGCAAGCGCCGGAGCAGCCCACGTGGCGAAAGTGGCTCTTCGTGACGTTGAGCGACCCGAGCTCGTCGCTCCTGGCCAAGTGCATCGCCCGGTGGATCCGCTTCTGCCAGATCGCGAGCATGGTCGTCGTGGTCTTCCAGACGATGCCCGACCTCCAGACGTACGGCGAGACGACGTTCCTGTGCGAGCGCATCGTGAAGCGCTACTGCGAGTCCGCGGAGGGCGTGATGCCGATCCTGGACCCCGGCTGTTTCCGCGTCGACAGCCCGATGCTGCCGATCCGCTTCGGCTGCAGCAACGCTGAGAAGGCGAGCGACGCAAGGTGCTTCGGCTACGGCCTCAACTACGGCTCCTCGGACATCCGCGGGCTCACGTGCGACAACGGCACGACGCTCATCAGCAAGGTCTCCGCGAACGAGACCGAGGAGGTCGAGACGACAACGGCGACGAACCTCACGCATTACGTGGGCGACCTGACGGTGATCAACCCGTTCCGGCTCGACGAAGACCTCGCCAAGGCGGACCGCAAGATCGCTGTGTGCAAGAAGTGGGAGTGCGACAACCTCCACGTGACGTTCTTCGAGTTCGGCGGCGCGTACGTCGCGGCCGAGTACATCTTCACGATCACGTACGCGTTCGAGTTCGCAGCCGCGCTATTCGTCGCGCACGACCGCCTCGCGTACCTTAAGAACCCGATCATCGTCGTCGAGCTGCTGTCGTTCGTGCCGTTCTTCGTGCTCGAGGGCTCGGCGCTCGTGGGGAGCGCGCCGGCGCCGATCTACGTGATCCCACCCGGGTCGAACGACTGGCTCACGTTTCTCCGGCTGCTGCGCCTCTCGCGCATGTTCAAGATCCAGCAGAGCATCCCGGTGACCAAGGTGCTCTGGGAGTCGATCTCCAAGACGTCGACGCGGCTCACGATCCCGTACTTCATGCTCATGGTCGTCACCACGATCTTCTCGTTCGTCATGTACGAGCTCGAGAAGGGCCGCGAGTGCTTCTACGGCCAGGAGTGCGTCGTGAACGGCAAGAACATGACGTTCCCGCCGGAGCTCGTGGGCTCGCCACTCAACAAGCGCTTTCTCGTGAACCTCAAGGGGAACCTCTCGACGTTCGACGACTTCTTCTCGGCCTTCTGGTTCGTCATCGTCACGATCTGCACGATCGGCTATGGCGATATGGAGCCCGTGTCCCCCTCGGGCAAGCTCGTTGCGGTCGGCGCCATGATCTTCGGCGCGTGCTACACGGCGATGCCGCTCACGCTCGTCGGCTCGCAGTTCAACAAGAGCTACCGCGAGCACAAGCGCCGCGAGGCGCTGCTGCGCACTAAGGTCGAGGTAAGCAAGCCGTTCGCGATCCTCAAGAGCGACCACCAGGCGTGGGGCGAGTTCGCCAGGAACCTCGCGTTCCAGCGCATGCAGCTCGTTGTCGGCACGGAGCTCGTGCCGGTGCTGCTGGAGATGCGCGACGAGGAGATCATCGACAACACCAAGAAGGCGCGAGTCGAGGCAGCGACGAAGGAGCTCCGCGACATCATCTTCCCCGAGCGCGTGCGTCCAACGCTACGCTCTCTATCTCTGTGCTGCTGATGCGTGGGCTCACATTCCTCTGTCGTGTGTGTGCGGTGGAGACAGCTTCAGGTAATGAAGGTCGGGGTGATCGTCAACAACCTGCGCAAGGAAGGCATCCGACTCGCAGACCAACAGACCACCGCGCTCAAGAGCATCACATAGGCGAGTAGGAGGAAGAGAACGGAGGCGACTCGTTTGGTGTCGCTGCCTACGCGCGCTGCTCCTCACTAGATGCGGAAGCCCGTGGCTGGGAGCAGGTCGATGCGCTTTTCCACGAGCGCCTTCTTGATCGGGAAGACGTTGGCGATGCCGCGCTGCTTGGCCTCTCGCAGCGCCTCGCGCGCCACGACCTGGAACCGCTCGTTCTCCTTCGCGAGCGCGTCGACCGACTGCTTGTGCGCGGCCGCAGCCGTCGCGCGCTCGTCGTCGAGCGTCTTCCGGCGCGCGTCCGCCTGCTGCTTCTGCTCCACCGCGACGCGCAGGCTGTCGAGGCGCTCTTCCTGCTCCTCCTGCTTGGCCTGGCGCTCGATCCGCTGCCCGAACTCGTTCCACTGGCGCACCATCTCGTGCGCGCTCTGCTTCACTCGCTCGGCCTGCTCGGCCTTCTGGTCCAGCTGGTACTGCCGACTCCGGCGGATCGTCTCCTTCTCTGCGGCGCGCCGGTCGGCCCGCGCCTGGAGCTCTGCGTCCTCCTTCGCACGCACCTCTTGGCTCTGGTTCTGCAGCCGCGCGTCCTGCGCCACCTCGAGCTTGACGAGGTTCTGCGTCGCGAGGTCGATCATGCGCTGCTTGCGCGCCTGCGCCTTCTCGCGCTTCTGCCGCTGCAGCTCGTCGCGCTTGGCTTCGCGCGCCTGCTTCTTCGTCTCGTCCTCGTCGCGCTTGCGATCTTCGAGTCGCTCCTGCTCCAGCAGCATCTCGCGGTGCGCCTTGAGCCGCAAGTTTGCGAGCTGTGTCTCCTCACCCGCCTGCTTGAGCCGCAGCTTCCTCGCGCGTTCGCGTTCCTGCTCGTCGCGCAGGTCCTGCTCCGCCTTCTGCTTCGTCCGCTCGCCGTCCTGCTTCTCCTGTTCGAACAAACATGCACGCAGGGTTGCTGGTCAGGCGCCACGCCAGCTATCACCCATGCACATGGCTCGCACCTCGCGCAGCTCGCTGATGTAGCGCTGCTTGTACTCCTCGAGCTGCTGCTTCTGCATGATCGCGAGCTTGTCGTGCTCGAGCTGCCTGCGCTTGCGCTCGGCCTTCTCGTCCTCCTCGCCTTGCAGCACCTTTGCGAGTACCTGCCGGTCGTGCACGAAGTCCACGAGCCGGTCGTGCTCGTCCAGCATCGCCTTCTCGCCGAGCTGGAGCTTGCGATGCTGCATCGTTCAGGGCGACCAGCACAGTCACGAGAGCCGAGTCAGTACACACGCCCTCTCCGCCACACAACCGCATTCATCGTCCACTCAGCGCGTCACACACGTGCACGACGTCTGCGAGCAGCTGCTTGCTGCGCAGCGTCTTCATGCGGTCGGTCTGCTCGTAGAGCAGGCGGTTCGCGCGCTCGATCTGCTTGGTGCGCGCCTCGCGCTGCAGCTCGGCCTCCTCCTCGTCGATCTTCTTGCGCGCCTCCTCCTCGCGCTCCTCCTTGTCCTTCTTCCATCGGTCCTTCTTCTTGCGCATGGCCTCGAGCGTGTTGGGCCACTGCGCCGTGCGCTGCTCCGACTTGGCCCGGATCGCCAGGCGCTTGGCTTCGCGGTCGCTCTGCGTCGGCGCCGACACGCTCGCGAGGATGCGCTCGAGCTCGTCCGACGTCAGCCTCGACGACGGCATCGTGCGGGCGGCGCCAGCGTTCTCGTTCTTCTCGCAGCGGTGGAAGTGCTTCAGAGAGCAACTTCGGATGTCACGTATAGTTGACCAGACATCGTGTAGCCATCTCGGGATCAACAAAAGCGTATTTTTAGAGCGAGATTTACCTACAAATTTCAAGATAAAAATCGAGTGCTTCAAACTCACCTCCCTCCTCGAGTCTTCCACCCTCGAAGTTGGCACCGCTCTCGATCGATCCACAGCACGCGCCAATCATTCTCATCAACCCACACACACCCGCATGAGTGCGCTCACCCCACACATCAAGAACCGCCCAAGCAACATGATGGCGGCGATGCTGGGGCGTGCATATCGCGCTCGCTTCTGCTCTCATTCCCTTTGCGCGACATCTAACGAAGGTCGTGCGCAGCAGACACCCCACCGCCGAGCGGATCTGGCGCAAACTTTGAGCGCACATCCGCGGAGGTCGCGCGCGTGAGCAGCCGCGTGCTCGCGCGCAAGTCGTGGCTGCGAAGAACACGACAAACAACTTGAGCGTCACGTCCACGGCGAACGAGGACGTGCGCCTCGTGGACCCGAACGCCGAGCAGGTGCCAGACGAGGAGGAGATCATCCACGCATCTGTAGCGGCGTTCATCGTGGTCTGCCGCCACTGTGGCATGGTGGGCGACCACTGGACGCCCAAGTGTCCGAACAAGGACACGCCGATTCCTGAGCTGCCAGCGGACCTGGCGACGCGCAGCGCCGTTGCGGAGGTCGGCGAACGTGACGCTAGCGGCTACACACCGACGACGTAGCTGTTCGTGACGCTTCCTTCGTTTTTTTCACTACTGAACTCGAAGTTCAGACTCCCTTGTTTTACTCACTATATCGATTTATCTCTCGGTGCTGTTGTGATTTTTGACACGCACCAGCACCACGAACGAGGAGGAGGAGAGAGAAGCAGCCGCCGGCGCACGAGAAGCGCCCCCTTCGCGACCACCACACGCTCGTACGCCCTCCCGCCATGCGCGCCTCCTCGCTGCTCTCGCGCCGCACGCTCCCGCGGCAGGCAGGCGCCACGGCGCTGCACACGGAGCGCCAGGCGCGCTACCCGAACGGCAGCAAGGCGGCGACCTCCTCGGCTTCGCCGTCGCCGTCAGCTCACGAGCGACGCAAGCGCCAGCCGTTCCGCGGCCCCAACAGCAACGCAGCGGCGGCTGCGGTGGCAGCGCGGCCGACGGCGAGCGACGCGGGCGACGAGAAGAAGCGGCTCGTGTCCGCGTACAAGGATGGGAAGCCGCTGATCACGGTCATGGGGCTCGGCGGCGCCGGCAACAACGCGGTCAACAACATGATCGCGTCGCAGCTCGAGGGCGTGGAGTTCATCGTGGCGAACACGGACTGCCAGGCGCTCGGGCGGTCGCTCGCGCCGCACAAGATCACGCTCGGCAAGGACGTGACCAAGGGCCTCGGCGCCGGCTCCAAGCCGCAGCTCGGGAAGCTCTCGGCCGAGCTCCAGCGCGAGGAGATCGAGCGCGCGCTGCAGGACAGCAACATGCTCTTCATCACAGGCGGGATGGGCGGCGGCACGTGCACGGGCGCGGCGCCCGTGGTCGCCGGTATCGCGCGCGACCTCGGCATCCTCACGGTCGGCGTCGTGAGCACGCCGTTCCGGTCCGAGGGCCCGAACCGCACGCGGCTCGCGAACGCCGGCGTCAAGGAGCTCGCCAAGCTCGTCGACACGCTCATCGTCGTGCCGAACCAGAACCTGCTCGCGCTCTCGACCAAGAGCACGACGATGCTCGAGGCGTTCCGGTACGCGGACGACGTGCTGCTCGAGGGCGTCAAGGGCGTCACGGACCTCATCGTGCGCCCGGGGCTCATCAACTTGGACTTCGCCGACATCAAGACGATCCTCTCGAACGCCGGGCGCGCGATCATGGGCTCGGGCACGTCGAGCGCCGCCGACCGCGCCGACAAGGCGGCCGAGCAGGCGCTCGTGAACCCGCTACTGGGCGACCTACCGACCGAGAGCGCGCTCGGGCTGCTCGTGACGATCCGCGGCGGCGACGACATGACGCTCTTCGAGGTCGACCGCATCATGGAGATCATCCGCGCGCGCGTGGCCGAGGACGCCAACATCATCTTCGGCACGTGCTACGACTCGTCGCTCCAGGGCTCGGTGCACGTCTCGATCATCGTGAGCGGCATCCAGACGGACCTCATCTCGCCGCCCGTGCCCACGCGGCCGTTCGAGCCGTTCGGCAGCGAGCGCAAGCGCGAGGCGGAGACGGCAGCTCACGAGAGCAGCGAAGACAGCGACGACCCGCAGCCGCAGCCGCCACCCGCCAAGCCCCAGCACAAGGGCATCTTCGGCCGCTTCTTCTCGCTGTGAGCGGCGGCAGCAGCAGGTGAGCAAGAGCGAGCGAGAGCGAGTGACGTCAGGTGTTACAGGGTCAGTGGTCATGTAGACAGCAGCAGACAGCAAGCAGGCGACGAACGAGACGGCGCGTCATGTTAGCCTCCTCCCTCCGCCCTGTGCGGCGTCCTGCGCTGGGCTCTCGCTTCGGCACGTGATGCGCGTGCTACGAGAGCTCCGCGATGGCCGCGTCGACCTGTGTCCGCGCGAACCGCAGCAGCGCCACGTCGCGGTGGTCGGGCGACAGCTGGAGCAGCCCCTCACCCTCGACCTTCTCGAAACCGACGCTCTTGAGCAGCGCGACGCCGCCCACGAGGCTCGCGACGCGCCGGCGGAACGCCGCGTTCTCGAGGTTGATCGAGCGGAACTTGTCGTCCTCGGGCTTCTCGATCAGGTTCTTCAGGTACACGAGGAGCGTCTTGAGCGCCGTGAGGCCGTCGCCGCCGACGCGGTACTTCTTGAGCTTCTCGACGTTCGCCACGACCTGCTCCTCGGGCGACAGCGCCGTCGGGCTCGCCTTCTTCGTCTCCTCCTCGCCGCTCTTCGCCTGGCTGCTCTCGTGCAGCGTGTCCACGGACGGCAGGTCGATCGGCGCGCCGCCGAGGTACCCGCCGCGCGCGCGGCGCTCGAGCTTGTCCTGCTCGAGCTTCTTGCGGATGCGCTCGCGCTCGAGCTTGTAGTCTTCCTTCTCCTTCTTGAGCTTCTCGGCCGCAAGCCGGCGCTGGATGCGGTCGTACTCCTCCTTGGCGCTCTGCATGTCCTGGCCCATGGCGCGGCGCTTGAGCTCGCCGTCGATCTTCTCGCGCTTCTCGCGGGCCTCGCGCTCCGCGCGCTTGGCCTCGATGCGCCGCTTGAGGTCCGCGACCTTCTCGGCCTTCTCGGCCTCCGTCAGCGGCTGCCGCGTGAGCGTCGACAGGTCCACGAACTGGATCGGCGCGTCGATGTCGGCGTCGTCCTGGTGCTCGCCGATCCACGAGATGGCGGCCTCGAGGTTCTGCGAGTCGGTCGCGAGCAGCGCCTTGCGCGCGCGCAGTGCGTCGAAGCCCATCTCGAGCAGCTGCGCGAGGAAGCTCTCGTCCACGGGGGGCAGCCCGAGCTCCGTGGCGCCCGCGGCCTCCGCCTCCTGCTCGCGCTTGGCGGCGTCCTCGTCCTCCTGCGTCGCCGCGCTGGCGGCCGCCGCCGGCGCTGGCGCGTCGATCGGGCGGCACTCGCCCGTCGCCGGGTCGCACACCATGTCGGCCTTCGCGCTGTCCGGCACGAGGTCGAGGTCGTTGAAGCGCTTGAGCCGCGCCGCGCGCGCGTCGGCGGGCGACGCGCTGCCGCTGGCGCTGCCGCTGGCGCTGCCGCCGCCGAGCGACACGCCGGCGGACGCGAACGGGTTGAACGCCGACTGGCGCCACTGCTCGATCTTCTGGCGCAGCGCGTTCTGGTCCGCGCCTACGAGCTCGTCCACGCGGCGCTGGCTCACGTAGAAGTGGAAGGTCGGGAAGCCCCGGACGCCTGCGTGCGCGTGATGACGTCAGTCGGTCGGGCGGGCGGACGAGGTATCCTATCCACCTCGTTACGACTGCTGCACGCACCCAGCGCGCTGATGAGCGAGCGGTTCTGCGCCTCGTCGACCTCGAGGAACACGACGTCGCTGTACTGGCTGCTCAGCTGGTGGTACACGGGCTTGATGAACTGGCACGGGCCGCACCTGAAGTGTACACGGTGTTAGGAGCTTCACAGAGTCGCAGACACACTCACGCAGGACGCACCAGGTGGCGGAGAAGTCGACGACCACGAGCTTCCCGCCGGCGTTGCGCATCTGCGTGTTCCAGTCGGCGTCGCCGTGCACCTCGATGACGCCCATGGTGGTGGTCGGCAGCTGCAGCTGGAGCTCGTCGTCTCGCGTCGAGCTTACGTGTGAACTCGACAGCGAAGAAGGATTGCGATCCGAAGCGCACCTTCGCGTCACATTGGAGTCAAGAGGTTGCACGAAGGTGCGCAATCGGATGTCGCGCGAAGGTACGCTAATCGCTGCGATTGTACAACCCGGCAACCGGCGTAATCGGTTGCAGAAAATGGCCGTTCGCGTAAATTACAGCCGCAAGCATCCGACTCTCTCCGCTCAAGTTTCGCTTTGAGGCATCTCGCCTTGCCGACGGTTTACCCTCGCAACCTACACGAGCGCCTTATGGTCCCTCGCGCTGCAAACTAACCTGACGTTTCGAAAGCTTTCGCTATTGCATTTCGATAGTGAAGAAATCCAGTATGCGATGCCTTGCCGCTAACGCCCAGATCGCTCTCTCTCTTTCTCTCACTTGCCCACACACGCTCGACACGCGAACGCCCCAGCAGCCACCAGCGCCAGTGTCAGCGCCAGTGCCAGCACCACCACCAGCGACTGTCTCGACCACGAGCCCGGCCACACGAGAGCCATGAGCGCCAAGGAAGGGCTGCTGCTGAACCCGGAGAAGTGGAGCGCCAAGCAGCTCGAGTCGTGGCTCAAGCGCTTCGAGGACGGGCGCTACAAGCGCCTCGCGCCGCAGCTGCGGCACTTCTCGGGCTACGACGTCGTGCACTTCGCGCCGGCGCGCTGGGCGCAGGTCGAGCCCGTGGACCTCGCCACGAGCCTGCGCTTCACGCTGCTCGGCATGGCGCAAATCGCGGCCGCCGAGGAGCCCATCTCGATCGTCACGGACTTCGTGCCGCTCGCCGACCGCCGCGGCTCGAGCGCGCGCCAGTGGGAGGCCAAGAAGATCACGCCGGTCAAGTTCCCGCCGATGTTCGAGGTGCCGTCCGTGCCCGTGCTCGTCTTCTCGCTGGTCTTCATCGTCGTCGCCGTGCTCTGCTTCACGGTGCTCAAGAGCAAGCTTGAGGACATCGACGTGAGCTCCGAGCAGCTCATCAAGTACGGCTCCATCCCGCTCGTGAGCATCGGCTTCACGTACATCCACATCTGGCTCGCGCTCTTCATGACGTTCTACCCGCTCAACTACGTCGGGTGCCTCCAGATCCCCGGCACGAACACGGGGCTCGGCTGGCAGGGCATCGTGCCGCACAAGGGCGAGAAGATGGCGCGCCAGGCCGTCAATATCATGACGACGCAGCTGCTGCGCGTGAAGGAGGTCTTCGCGCGCCTCGAGCCGTCCGAGGTCGTCAAGGTCATGGAGCCGCTGCTCTTCAACACGATCCAGGACGTGATCGAGGACATGGCGCTCAAGTACAGCCCGGACCTCTGGGCCGTGCTGCCCGCCAAGGTCAAGGAGGAGATCATCGAGAAGGTCAAGGAGGAGGCGCCGACGCACATCGAGGCGCTCATGGAGGAGCTGCGCAACAACATCGAGGACGTGTTCGACCTCGAGGACATGGTCGTGACCAACATGTGCAAGGACAAGCAGCTGCTCGTCAACATGTTCGTGACGTGCGGGTACGCCGAGCTGGCGTTCATCCGGAACTCGGGCGCGTGGATGGGCGGGATCTTCGGGCTCATGCAGATGGGGCTCTGGTTCGTGTACTCGGACCGCATCGTGGTGTTCCCGGTCGTCGGGCTCGTCGTCGGCACGATCACCAACTGGCTGGCGCTCAAGATGATCTTCGAGCCGGTGAACCCGCGCAAGTTCCTCTGCTTCACGCTGCACGGGCTCTTCCTGCGCCGGCAGAACGAGGTGGCGGCGGTGTACGGCCGCATGGTGGCGTCGGACGTGCTCAACTCGCGCAACATCATCGAGGCGATCCTCAAGGGGCCGTACTCGGACCGCCTCTTCGAGTTGGTCTACGACAACGTCCAGGAGGCCGTGAACGCCGGCGCGGCCGTGACCGACAAGATCATCAACTTCAGCATCGGCGAGGAAACGTACGCCAACATCAAGGACGACATCACGAACCACATCGTGCAGAAGTTCCCCGAGTCGCTGCGCCAGATCGAGGACTACGCGACGACCGCGATGGACCTCGAGGTGACGCTGCGCGAGAAGATGAAGCTTCTGACCTCGGCGCAGTTCGAGAACCTGTTGCATCCCATCTTCGAGGAAGACGAGTGGAAGCTCGTGCTCATGGGCGGCGCGCTCGGACTCGCGATCGGGCTCCTGCAGGCGTTCTTCATCAACCACTAAGGTGGTGGCGTGAGACAGCGAGCTCTTGTGGGGAGGGCGAGTGCCCATGCGAACGAACGAGCGAGTGAGCGAGCGATCAAACGAAAGCATCCGCGACACCTGCAAGCAGCACGAACTCCGTGGCGACAGCGGAGTACATATCTACTCATATATATTTCGATGACGCAGTTCGCTCGAGTCGACGCGGTGCTGCTGCTCTTCCCGTGCGCGACGCGGGCTCACGAGGTTGGGTGCGCGTGGTCGATGCTGAACTGGCACACGGGGCAGACCTTGTTGAGGCACAGCCACGAGTCGATGCACTCCGAGTGGTACGAGTGGAAGCACGGCAGCGACTTGATCTCCTCGCCGGCAGCGAAGCCGCACCGACACACGAGGCAGCTGCAACCGCAGACAAGCAGCAGCGTGAGATCCTCCAGAATAAGCAGCCGGGGGGCGAACACGGTAAGCGCAACGCAACGTACTCTGGTGTCGCCTGATTCGCCTTTTCCTTTGACGCACTGAAGATGTACGTCGGGAGCTGGTTGATCAGCGACATCGGCGCGCCGCGGCTGCGCCAGAAACGAGGTCGTTACGTCAACATCGTCGGCGACATCGCTCGGTCCTCTACGATCCTGGACGGACGTACGTTCGCATGTGCGGTCGGCGACCGCCAGCAACGAGCGGAGCTGGAAGCGCCTCTTGCACCACGTGAATCGCCATCCGCACTGCGCCAATGCCCACGAAGTCAGTTGGATCGCATCGCACTCACCAGCGGTGGTCGCAAGAGCTGGCTGTCCTCACCTGTGCGATAATCGTCGGGCGGCTGGACTTCCACGATCGGGACGCCTCGCAAGAACTGCCGCGACCCCGAGCAAGAGCAAAGTGCGCTGCTGTTAGACACCAGTCGTTTGCGTCGCGCATACGGGACGTTCACGCGTTGTGCTCACCTCTCCGTCAAAGTCGTTCGTCGCAGCATCTACAGAGCACGTGGTCACAACTTCCGCAGTCAGTTCATCTGTCTCCATCTTCGCTTCTCACGTCGTGTACATACAACCGTTCTGCAACTGCAACGCACCGAAGTCGCTGTCGTACAAGTGCTGCAGCCAGCGCGCGTACTCTTCGTCGAACGTCATCCCTGCACAGCCGCACCTGCGTCACGACTCTCACACCCCGACCTTCCGAACGTGTTCACGCAACGCACCGCTGCCAAAGTCGAACTGCGACGGAGCGCTCTCTCGCAGCGCGACTTCACTCGCCCCCATCTCGAGCATCCGCGCTCGGACGGCTTCAGGCAACACGTAGCGGAACAAGTGCCGCAGCGGCAGCACCTTGAGGTCCCCAAAGCCCACGTTCACGTAGAACAGCAAGTGGATGTCGAGCTGGTTCCGGGTCACGCGCCGAATCACGTCGATCTTCTCGAGCACCACGTCCCCGAACGCTGTGCGCACGTTCGGCTCGCTGAGAAGGAACGAGACCACCGACGGTCCCTCGTAGCGCACTGGCTTCGCTCGGACACTACGTTGCGCTTGCGCCGGCACCGCGTCGTCGAATGAACTTCGCTGGTTCGCAGAGTTTGGTGGGGACGTAGAAGCTGCTGCCGCTGCATCGGGGGCCGCGTGCGCTTCCGACACGTCGTCTCGGTCGCGCATGCCGTTCAGCCCACCGAGCAACAGAGCCGTGACCTCTGGCGGGAACGCAGACTCGTTCCGAGCAAAGCGCAGCCGAACTGTGAACTGCTTTGGGAGCGCGTGGGTGCTCGACAGGCAGTCAAAGTCCCCGTTGGCCACTGAGAGCGCGATCTCTCCCTGTTCATAGTCGACGTCGTCGTCATCATCATCTTCGTCATCGTCACCGTTGTCGCCATTGCGAGCCGCTGCCTCGATCCGATCGAGGAGGATGCTCGTGTGGAGTCGACTCTCGAAGAGCAGCTCCCCCTGTCGGCCGTACGGCAGGTGGTACATCTTGAGCACAAAGTCTCCACAGTGGAGGAACGTCTTCGCCACCTTGAACGAGTGGATGCCGCTCGCCAGGTTCGTGTTGCGGATGCCGTTCACCAGACTCGAGAAGAGCACGCCCTTCTCGCTCTGGATGACAAAGTACGGCCGGAAGGTCTCGGGGCCGAGCATCGGGTTCTCCGGCTTGAGTCCTTCCTCGCCTCCTGAAGCTTCGTCCTCGTCGCCGAGCACAATCTGGTGGACGTAGATCTGCTGGAGCGCTGGCGTGACCGCGATCCCAGTCAGCTTCTGCTTCCGCTCCTCCATCTCGGGTGAATCGGCGCACTGCTGCAGTCGCGCGTCGCGCGTCTCGAGGAGCTTGCAGAAGTCCGCGACGAAGCGCGCCTGTGGTCTCGGGACGCCGCCGCCCGTGTAGTTCGAGTTCTTCGCTTCGGCGCCGCTGAACGTGCGCTGGAGCTTCGGCAGCCAGCTCTCCGAGCCGCGAATGTGCTGCTGGTACCTGAACAACCGAGCGGCCACAGTGAGCAACGCGCTGATTCAGTGAGTGCGACGCCGGCACAAGCGACGTACACGTCGAGCAGTTCGCTGGCAAACGTCTCCGGGAACGTCGACGTCTCCGTGCAGTAGAGCGAGCAGCACGTCGCGAACACGCTCATCTGGTCGTTGTTCGGGGCGACGAGCACCGCGACGTTCGAGTCCTTCAGGTCAAGCCACGCCGCGACCGTCGACGCGATCACGAACGCCGAGTGCATCGCCGGGATCGAGCCGCGGCAGAACGCGATCGACGCGATCCGTCCATCTGCGAGCATCCAGCGAGTGAGCTCAAACCGACCGGCGGACGCTCAGCCCGGTGTCACGTACCGCAGAACTCGTCGTACACGAGCGGCTTGTGGTGCAGGCGCTTGACGCCGTCGAACAGTCCGCAGTCGAAGATACACGCGCCAGTGTCGAACCTGCCGCACGCGCCACACCCGTCAGCTCGCAGTCCGCTCGCCTCGCATCTCTGGAAGCAGCAGCAGCAGCAGTAGTCACCCACTTCTTCGAGAGCAGCGCGTCCAGCTGCTCCAGCAGCCGCTTCGCCGCGTTCCACTGGCGCGTCGACGAGTGCGCGTCAAAGAGGCGGTTGAACGTGTTTACGTACATCGGCGCGATGCAGTAGACTCTGCCGAACGCGTCAGCACCACACACGCGTCGCGGCGATTCCGAGCACGAGATGCGCACCTGGGACAGATCGGGATGAAGTAGCCGTCGTCCGACGTCTTGGCCAACAGCGCGTACGCCAGCGACGTCTGCACGGACGCCTGCAGCCGGTAGGTCCAGAGCAGCACGCGGTAGGCGTTCGACGCCGTGTTCTCGCTCTCCTGCTTGGTGGCGCCGCCGTCGGCCGTCGCCGCCTCGAGCTCCTCGAAGCTCTCGCGCGGCGTCAGCGCCAGCACGGCGGATGGCGGCGGCGGTGGCTTCTCCTCTTCTTCCAGGTCGCTCTCTCCGAAGAGACTCGCGTGCTCCTTGATCACGGGGCACGCGGGCGGCGGCGCAGCGGTTGCAGGTTCCGATGACGCGGCGGTTGCGGGTTCTGATGACGCAGCAGCGGACGCGAGCAGCAGGCGCCGCAGCCGCGGGTCCTCGGCCACGCGCTCCGAGTTCATGCGGCGGATGAGCGCCGAGCCGCGCTCGACCCACTGCAGCGACGGCGGGAGCGCCATGACGGTCTCTCTGTGTGCGCGTTCGGAGCCGATCGGAGAATGAGGAATGGTGTTTTTGAAGTTTGACTTATTGATGGCGCTGTTTCTCGATGAGGGGGAAGCGACAGAAACGAGAGTCCAGAAAAGACTTGGCAGGAGTATGTGCGGATTCGAGAGAATGTGGCGGTTGCGGAATTGAGGGGACGGAACGATGACGCGCCGCTTCGATGATCTGGATCTTTCATCAAGAAGCGAGAGCAGCGATACTCAGCTGGCTGGATGTCTGCACTCAGCTGATCGAGTGACGACACGGACAAGAGGCTCGCTGCGTGCGTGCCGAGAACGAACACACGAACACCTGCTAGAGAGGCAAAGCGGACTGTCGCTATAAAGATATTGGGATGGCTGCTGTCTGAAAAGCGCTCGCGGAGCTGCAGGACAGGAGCCGCGCGCTTCATGCGAGTCCCCTGCTGACCGAGATGCCCTGCTGCAGCTGCTCCACCTGCGCGTCAACACGCACGTCCACACATGCCAGCAGTCAGCACCGCTGAGGTTAACGACTCGCCGCCAGACACACCCACCCACCAGCAACATCGAGCTGTGCAGCGACACCACCGTCTCGATCGTCGACGACGCCGAGATCTTCTCCTCGCTGACGACGTTCGCGGGGTCCTCCTCGCCCACCTCCGCCACGATCTTGCTCTCCGTGACGGCCGCTGACGGCGCCAGCTCGTCGCTCTCGCTGCTGCTCTCTATCGCGGTTGCTCGAGAAGCCGAGTCTGCGTCGCTGCTCTCCACCGGTGGCGCCGACACTTCCAGCTGAGGGAGCGTCGGCACGGTCGTCGCCAGGTCGCCGCTGTTGCTGTGGCGCCGCACCCACTCATGCATGTTGTGCTCCGCGACATCGAGTGCCTCGAACTGCCCGTCTTCTAGTGGGTTCAAGTACGCGTACTTGCCAACGACGCCGACGCCGAGGATCTTTTCCGGGATGAAGTCGCCGCACGCCTATCGCAGCAACCGGTTCCGACGTCAGTCGAGCGCCAGCTCTGCAGCAATGTCGCACCAACCACATCAGTCGTACGAACCGAGTAGTTCTGCATCAGCAGCTTCGTGCACTTCTTGCCGTTGTTCTCCTGCAGCACGCGCACAGCCTCGGTGAACTCCATCGAGTCGATCCGGATGTCGTTCACCGCGACGATGTGGTTGTCCGGGCGGATCTCCACCCAGTCGATCTCGTCGTCCGAAACCACGATGCCGATCCGCTTGAGCACGATCAGCGGCTGGTCGATGAACTCGAACTCTGGGATGCTCTCCACCTCGACCACGCGCTCGTACAGGTACAGCTCGTACTGGAAGATCTCGCCCACGGATGCCTGCACGACCGCGTTGCAGCCGCTCGCCACCACTTGCCGCGAGATCGTGTTGATGTCTACCGCCGCGTCGAGAGCGTCAGTCCACGCAAGCCAGTGATGCGCTGCTGAACTCCCCATTCATGTTGCTAGCCGAGCGAACGGAGGGGCTACGCACCGCACTTGACGTAGACAAACCGCACGGTGCTCGACGACGGGATGTTCTGCGTGCTGATCGTGATCTGCCCGTGTTTGCCTGCTGGGACGTAGTGGTACGTCCCGATCTCGATCTCCGGAGACGACTCCTCCGAGATCAGCATCTGGATGTAGTCTTTCACCGAGTGGCTCGCTGGCACGTCGTACTCCACTGTTGCAGTGCGTTCAGCCCACACACACGTAACGTCAGCATGGTGACCACCTCAATACCGACGACGTCACGTCACCCAGGATGACGGAAGCGCGCACGTGTGACCAGCGAGCCCTTCTCGACCTGCCCGCCCAAGTCCAGCTGCACGATGCCGCTCGGCCGGAACGCGAGCAGCTTGATCGCGTACAGCGACTTCTCTGTGAGGACGTCGAGCGTCTCCTTGAGGTCCTGTGCCTGCGCGATCCACTCGGGCGACTGTCCGCGCAGCAGAAAGTCCTGCGCACACCACGCGCGCGCTCTCAGCGACGCCGGCGACACCCGCAGCTCTGCGCCTATCGACCCACACGCACCTGCGGCAGGAGCCCGAACTTGTCGCGCATGGGCTGCGCGCCGGCGTGCACGAGCATCTTGATCGCAACGGCGCTCTGCCCGAAGCACGCGTGGTGCAGCGCCGTCCAGCCGTTCTCGTCCTGGTGGTCGAGGTTCACGTGCTTCTGCAGCAGCAGGTGCAGGATCTCCGCGTGCTTGGAGAGCGGCTCGATGCTCGCGCTCTCCGTGTACTCCTCCACCTCCTCCGGCTCGCTCCCGTCGACGCCGTCGCCTGCGTCTTTGGGCACCTCGCCCGTCGCGCCATCACCATCGCCAGTCGCGTCGCCGTCCTCGTCGCCGTCACTCTCGCTCTCGCTGCCGTAGCTGGCGTCGTCCCCGAAGAACGCGGCGTCGGCAGCGTCGTCGTCGTCTGAGTCTCCGTCCGCCTTGAACGCCATGGCAGCCACCGCCACGAGCAGCGGCGTGCGGCCGCTGTCGTCTGCCGCCTCGAGTTCCGCGAGCGCCGCACGCCGCAACAGCGTGCGCACCGAGCGCAGGTCGCCGTAGGTGCAGGCGCTGTGCAGCGTCACGCTGTTGCCCATGGCGTCGCAGTCGACGGTCGACTGTTGCAGCAGGGGGCGCGTCGCACACACACGCAGGACGAGCGCACAGGTGGAGCGTACAGGTGGAGCGAGCAGGTGCGCGAGCAGCAGGTTCTGGGGCGGCGGACTTGAACACTGATTTCGTTCCCTGGGTTTTGTCCCGCGTGTTAAAACGAGCGGCGCCAATATGTATACGAAGACAAAGATAGACGGACACTTGCCAAAAATAGAAACAATATGTGTGACCCACACATTCTATTTCATTTCGCGATCGGAATCACCAACAACTAGGAGTCAGTGTTCCTCGCCAAACTTTGCGAACATCGTCACGACCAACGGGACCACTGGTTCCACGTTTCGTCGCTCGTACCGAGATAGTGATCACCGTGCACCTTCGATCGCCGCTGGAAACGAGCGAGCGCCGAGTGGTTAAGCTTTTGCAGTCGTCTGCCTTCGACGTGTCTGAATATGAAGTGTATGCCTCTCTCCACGTGCATGCTATCGGTGTTGACATTCGCGAACACGCTGCTGCCGACCTCCAAGCAGATCGTGGTCTATAGCGAAAATACCGTGTTGCTGACTTCAGTGTTCGTCGAGCGCTGAGTCTTTTGAGGCACGCGTGTGAACAGCTTCCACATCGATTTGGTTGTCATCTGCTTCTCCTTGTGCTGTTCAAGTTATCATCTTCTTTCGTTAATATGCTTCGGCAGTTCGTTTGCGTTCCTCAAGTCTCTGAGCATTTGGTGCATGGTCTGGAATACACCGCGGTCATGAACCGGATGCTCAAAGATAACACACACTGTCTGCTTGGGCAGTCTTGAACGCTTAAGTGGTCCGATTTTAGCATGTATGAATGCATGGGTACACTCGAGCTCAAGTAAATTCGGTGCGGGTTAGGTTCTCATTCCGCAACGTTTAGAGGTAGGGTACGGCGCTTCGGGAATGCCCACCCCATAACGCCAGGCTGCCTCTAAGTGCTAATGCTGGTGTGCCCCAGCCCGACCGGCTGCAGTCCCCGCGGGTCACTATGACGCAGAACTTGCTACGCTTGCTGCTGGAGGCGCGTGCCCACAACGATATTCGCATCTCGTCCAGGCGGCCAGCACCCTCCGAGTGAACATGAGCGATGCCAAGGTGACACGCGCAGCAATGCTCCGCCGCATCGACGTCGGTCCTCTCGCGCGAACACAGCAGCAGCAGCAGCGTCGAGCGTCCTGCTCACAGGAATCAAGTCGCTCAGCCGCGATTGTCGATCTCCCCACCCGGGCGTCGATTGCCGCGCGCCTTCGCGTACGCTCGCTCGCGGTCGCACACCTCGCTCGTTGGCGCCCGCTTACTTTATCCACCACTAGACATTGAACAGGTTCGTGAGAAGCTTGTGCACAAACTAGCGCGTCGTGACACGTCTCCACCGCTCTCGAGATCCGTGGCCATCTACTCCATACTGACTACGTAATCTTGGACGAGTTCGTTGTGCTTCAGTCGGCGAGAGTACATGATATGCGCGTGTACACCGCGTTCCGCCCGCGGTTGCCCTTGAAGGCGTCGGATAGCGCCCGCGCTATCGGGTCTGGCGACTCCGACCTGATGTCCGTCATGAACTCTAACTTGATCTTGTCGTGGAGCGAGAGCACGATCTCCGAGTGCTCCTTGCTCTTCCGCTTCACGAAGCATCTCTTCCACGCGTCTCTGTGATCGTCCTCACACGTCTCTTCGCCGCGCACGAGCTCACCGATGTCTTTGGGAGAATATGATGGTTATTATCTCGATGCACCATGAGAGTCAGTTAGGTGCTTCTTTCATCGACGTCCTTGCCGTCGAGTGCTGCGTCGAAGACCGGCGCGCCATGCTGCCCAGCGCACCGGAAGTGATCGTCACCGTGCTCGAGCCGTCTCGCGACGTCGAGGACCACGATGCAGCGCTGCTCCCCAACGCGCTCGTCGTGCGCCACGTGGACGGCGCGACGTGGACGTACGACGCCAAGTTCCTCCGATCGCTGCTCACGCACGTGAACGACGTCCTCCACCAGGTGAACGTGCGCGTCGAGGGGATCGTTTCTCGGCGCCGGGCACTCTGGGAAATCGAGCGGCTCAGTCGCCACCTCGACGCGCTCCCGGCTCGGGAGGCGACGCTGGCGCTGTTAGGTGCGCTGCGAGACGCGCTCGACTGCGTCGCCGACGGACTGGGGCGAGATCGCTGCTGCGACGTGTACGTGGGCGAGCGTGAGGCCGGCGGCGAGCGCCTCACGTTCACGAGCGCGTCGCGCGCAAGTCTCATGGGGAACGTGTCGCTCGCGCTAGGCGACGACGCGAACCGCTCGCTCGTGACGGTGCAGAGTCTCTAGCAGCAGCAATCAGGTTGCGATGGACGGGAAATTCACTGATATATTTCATTTTTACATTGTTGAAGGTGGAAGAGGTTACGTTTGAGCACACACTGATGCACAGAGCTTAATTAAACAAATCAAGCTATAGTTGTTTAATGCAAGTTTTATTCGCATAGCGCAGCATTCTGAATCAGCGTAGAGTTATTCGGGGCACGTCCACACCATGACGCGAGACAAGCCTTTCGTCTTTGTGACGTTGCACCCTTCTTCTGGATGTAACCTCTCTGTCTGACAGAAATATTTCTAACCAGAGGGGAGATGCGGCTGGATGTTGACTCGCATCGAGTTGCAGAAATTTGTTGACGACGTCTTGACGATCGTTGATAGCATAGCTGCCATGGCTGGACGTCGCCTATTTGCTCGGAAGTCACGTGACTCAAGGAGAATCAACAACTGGAACGAAGGGCCACATCTCTTGCATTGTTTGACATTTTTCTGCTTTTCAACCACGTCTCTTCCCATGTGGTACTTTTTCTGCTATTCGCTGCCCATTACATGTGTTCAGTGCTCCATGAAGTTGGCTGTTTGTCTGTCCTCGCTTCACCAGACTCAGTCAGTGTGCTAACATGTATGTGTTAGCGCCGCACTGACTGGGTCTAGTGAAGCGAGTGGAGTGAGTTCTTGTGCGAATCACAAGTGAAAGTAGAATCACAAGTAGTGTTGGTTTTGAACAAGTTAGTATCCTTTTGAGCCAGGTTGTGTATAAATGCTCGAAAGCTTAAAAAGTTTATAACTTGTTCGGAAGTGCTGAAAGATTTCTATTGAACTTTCGAGAATGCAAGCTCCTTCTCGTTCGACATTTTGAGTGAATTATCTTGCAGGTGAGATTTGAGCACTTTTAAGCTCCTATAAGTTTGGAACAAGAGGTAATTTCGTTAGAAACCTTTTGAGTTCCTGAAGGATTTCAAGCAAAACCACACAAACCTTGAACTGTCGACGTAAAAAATATAAAAAATATGACTTCAAGATCTTAACGCCGACGTGGTCCTAACTCCCCTTAACTCTAAATGTGGACCACACCATATATATTTGGATATCTTCTCAGAGTCCATTCCGTTGGCGTCAAAACAAGGTATGTTTCACGTTTTCCAGCAACATGAATTCGGCGTTCACTCGCAGCAGCGAGGTGCGTCTCGACTTGGCTCGCTGAAACCAAGAAACCGAAACGGTGTTGGCAGCGCTGGCACCCCCAGCAGCAACCGCGCGAGGCTGGCAGGGAAGGGGGGGGGGGG
>JAASGM010000255.1:0-26445 GCA_023334215.1 Globisporangium cystogenes | reverse complement strand
GGTTCGTGAGGAACGAGTCAGAGTGTGAAGACTGAGTTACTGCTGCGTGTACTCAGGTGTGTGGTGCTCGAAGTGTCGACGGTGGTGTCGTTGCGTGTCTGCTTCAGGATCCGCCTCGCGATGTGCACTGCACACAACTCGCTTCATAATGTTTAGTGAAGAAACCGAGGGAGACTGCGTTCCTCACACCCAGGTTCAGCGAAAATCATGGTCATCAACACACTTCTACTCTTCCCGGAAGGCACCGCCGCCGCTGGTGTCTGCTGTGTCCGTTCTCTCGCTCCCTCTCTCTCTCCATGGCGACCTCCGACACCAACACGCTGCTCGTGGTCGTCCTGGCCTGCGTGCTCTGCGTGGTGCTGGCGGCCGGCGTGGCGCTGTGGCTCTGGCAGCGGCGCCGCCAGCAGCTCGCGGGCCAGCAGGACGAGGCCACGCTGCCGCGCCGCATCCGCAAGAAGAACAAGGATGTCGGCCGCCCCAGCTACCTCTCGGGCGGCGGCGGCGGCGCAGACGAGCACCACGTGGGCATGGGCATCGCCCCGCCGGGCTCGGCGCGCACCAATTACGCGCGTCGGCAGTCGAACCCGCAGGCGTCGGCGCGCGGCGGCCGCTCGCTGCTCGCCGGCGTGAGCAGCCGGCTGCGGCAGACGGGGCTCTTCGGCTCGACGCTCTTCGCGAAGGACCCGGGGCGCAGCGGGAGCCAGCCGGCGCCGATGCTGCGCACCAAGTCGGTCGAGGACTTCTGCAAGGACTCGGCGGTGCTCTCGGCGTTCCTGGACGACGCGGCGCTGCTGCCCAAGCGCGTGGCGTACGACGAGCTCACGTTCCTGCGATCGCTCTCGAAAGGCGCGTTCGGCGAGGTGTGGCTCGGGCAGCTCGAGACGAGCCACGTGGCGATCAAGTGCCTGCTGCCGGAGAAGCGCATGTTCCGGAGCAGCATCGAGCAGTTCGCGGCCGAGATCCAGCTCATGTCGCTGCTCGAGCACCCGAACGTCGTGTCGTTCGTGGGCGTGAGCTGGAGCCGCATGGCCGACCTCTGCGCCGTCGTCGAGTACATGGAGGCGGGTGACCTGGACGAGGTGCTCAAGAAGCACCGCGCCAAGCTGTCGTGGAACAAGGACAAGATCTCGATCGCCATGGACGTCGCCGAGGGGCTCGTGTACCTCCACTGCATGCGGCCGGTGATCGTGCACCGCGACCTCAAGTCCAAGAACGTGCTGCTGAACCGCGAGTGGCACGCCAAGCTGAGCGACTTTGGCGTGAGCCGCAAGACGACGATCAACGAGACGATGACGTCGGGCGTCGGCACGCTGCTCTGGACGGCGCCCGAGATCATCGAGGGCAAGAAGTACTCGGAGCAGGCGGACGTGTACTCGCTCGGCGTCGTGCTCTCGGAGATTGACACGTGCGAGTCGCCGTTCGCGCACGTCACGAACGACGCCGGCGAGAAGCTCCCGCCCATGCAGATCGCGCAGAGCGTGCGGCTCGGCAAGGTGCGCGTGCAGCTGCGCGACGACTGCCCGCTCAAGGTGCGCGAGCTCGTGCTCGCGTGCACGCAGCTCGACCCGGACCGGCGCCCGACCGCGATGCAGGTGGCCTTCACGCTCAAGAGCATCATCGCGCCGACGCTGCAGCGCTCCGTCTCGATCGACCTCTAGCTGTAACTTGCCGTGCGTGACGTCCTCTCTCTCTTGCTGTTCGTGTGTCGCGTCCTTCGATCCGTCGGTCCGCTCGTTCGCGTCCTGTCGCCCTGTCACGGACCTTGACGGCCTCCCACTCCTGTGACGCGAAGGAAGGCGGCAGCGCCAGCTGGGTCGTCGCCAGAGGTCCATGGATGCAGTCGGCTGTCAAGAGTGGATGCAAAAGTGTCCACCTGACCTCCGAATCAGTTCTGATTCGGAGGACTGGTCACCGGTGACGCCCCACACTCGCGTTTCGGTGGTTGACTGGAGATGCGCTGCTCGAGCAAGCCGAGGGTGAGGCGCAGCGTTCAGACCGCCGGACGCCGCTCGGCACGAGTGTCGTGCTCACTCGCTCCCTGCTGCTGGCGCGACCGACGGGGGCGGCCGCCGAACTCGGCACTCGGCACTCGGCACACTCGGCACTCGTCATTCTGCGATCGACTCGCGACCGCAGAGGACGGACCGAGCGCCCATGGCGGAGGAGACCTCCAAGCACCGCTTCGAGGCGCTCAAGACCCCGCGCGAGGACGCCCCCGCGCTCAAGACGCCGGTTGACGACGCGAGCGCGACCTCGTCCGAGTCGCGGCCCAAGTCCGACGCGGCGGCAACCCCCGAGCGCCAGCAACGCCCGAAGAGCTACCGCGTGACGCAGCTCTTCCGGTTCGCCGAGCCGCTCGACGCGCTGCTGCTAACCGTCGGCGTGCTCGCGTCGATCGTCCGCGGCGCGATGCTGCCGGTCGTCGGGCTCCTCCTGGGCGGCATCGTCGAGAGCTTCGCGGCGACGCCGATCGACCACGCGGCCGTAGACCGCGCCGCGCGGCTCTACCTAGCGCTCGCGGCGGCGGCGTTCGTCGTCGAGTACGCGGCGCACGTCGCGTTCTTCCACAGCGCCGAGCGGCAGATCGCGCAGCTGCGCGCCGCGGTGCTGCGCCACGCGCTCTTCCTGGACGCCGCGTGGTTCGACGAGCACGACTCGCTGCAGCTCGCGAGCCGCTTCGCGGGCGACACGGTCCGGATCAAGGCCGGCATGGGCGCCGTGCTCGGCGACGTCGTCCAGGACCTCGCGGCGTTCGCCGTCGGCGCCGGGCTCGCGCTCGCCAAGGGCTGGGACATCGCGCTCGCCGCCGCGAGCGTCACGCCGCTCATGGCGCTCGTCGTCGCGCTTGTGACCGCCAAGCTCGGCGCCAAGACGGCGCAGGCCCAGCAGCTCCAGGCCGAGGCCGGCGCGATCGCCGAGGAGACGCTGCGCAACGTGCGCACCATGAGCGCGCTCTCGGCGCAGCCGCGCGCGCTCGCGAGCTACACGCACAAGGTGCGCGCCGCCCAGGACGTGGCCGCGCAGGCGTCGCGGTTCGTCGCGCTCGGATTCGCGGTGCTCGTCGGCTGCCTCTGGGTCATGGTCGCGATCGGGCTCTGGGTCGGCGGCCGCAAGGTCGCGCGGGGCGCCGCGGACCCGGGCGCCGTCGTCGCGGCCTTCCTGGCGTTCCTCGCGGGCGTCAGCGGCCTCGGCCGCCTCGCGACCAGCGTGCCGGCGATCGCCGAGGCCGCGGGCGCCGCACAGGTGCTGCTCGCGGTGCTCGACACGCCGTCGCGCATCGACGCGGCCAGCGACGAGGGCCTGACGCTCGTCGAGTGCTTCGGCGCGGTCGAGGCCGCAGACGTGCGCTTCGCGTACCCGAGCCGCCCGGACGCGCCCGTGCTGCGCGGCCTGAGCCTGCGCGTCGCGAGCGGCGAGACCGTCGCGCTCGTGGGCGCGAGCGGCGGCGGCAAGAGCACGTTCCTCGCGCTACTCGCGCGCTTCTACGACCCGGCGAGCGGCGCGGTGCGCGTCGACGGCCACGACGTGCGCACGCTCAACGTCCAGTGGCTGCGGCGCCAGATCGGGCTCGTCGCGCAGGAGCCCGTGCTCTTCGCCGCGAGCATCTTCGACAACATCGCGTTCGGCGGCGGCGTCGTCACGCGCGAGCAGGTGGCGCGCGCCGCCAAGCTCGCGCACGCGCACGAGTTCATCGAGCGCCTGCCCGGCGCGTACGACGCCGTCGTGGGCGAGCAGGGCGTGCTGCTCTCGGGCGGCCAGAAGCAGCGGCTCGCGATCGCGCGCGCCATCATGCGCAAGCCCAAGCTCCTGCTGCTCGACGAGGCCACGAGCGCGCTCGACTCGGAGAGCGAGCGCGCGGTGCAGGCGGCGCTCGACGCGCTCATGAGCCTCACCGAGATGACGGTGCTCGTGGTCGCGCACCGCCTGAGCACCGTCCGCCGCGCCGACCGCATCCTCGTGCTCCAGGACGGCCGCGTCGTCGAGAGCGGCCACCACGAGCAGCTCCTGCGCCGCCGCCACGGCGTCTACCGCCGCATGTGCGCGATCCAGCAGCTCCGCAGCGCCTCCGCGGCGCCGCCACGCGACGACGATGACGACGACGATGACGACGACGATGAGGACACGGTGTTCATGGCGCTGCCGTCTCCAGAGCACCGCGACGCGGACGCCACCGACACGGCGCTCGAGCCGCGCGACGACGGCGACGCCACCACCACCACACCGGCGGCGGCGGCGGAGGTCAACGAGCTCGAGCTCAAGCCGTTCGGGCTGCGGGACGCCGCGCGGCTCGTCCACCCGGAGCGCAGGCGCCTGGCGCTCGGCGTGCTCGGCTCGCTGGCCACGGGGCTCATGGGCCCCGTGCAGTCGATCGTGCTGAGCGCGCTGGTCGCGTCGCTCACGGTCCAGTACGCGCAGTTCCTGGCCACGGCCGACCGCGCGCACCTGGACGCGCTCTACGACGACTGCGTCCTGTACAGCGGGCTGTTCCTCGGTGGCGCCGTCGCCATGGGCTTCCTCCAGTGGCTCGAGGTCTACAACGTCCACCTCGCGTTCCACTCGCTGCTCGCGCGGCTCCAGGAGCTCCACGTCGCGGCGCTCTGCCGCCAGAACGTCGGCTTCTTCGACGCCAAAGAGCGCGGCGCCGGCGCGTTCGTGGCCGACCTCGCGGTCGACGCGCGGAAGCTCGCACAGGCGTCCACGCTCGCGCTCGCCCACATGCTCGAGGCGGCGTTCGCGGCCGTGTGCGCGGCGGGCGTGTCGTTCGCGTTCGGGAGCTGGGAGCTCACGCTCGTGGTGCTCGCGACGGCGCCGGCGCTCGCGCTCGTGCACGCGGTGCGGCACTGGCGGCTCAAGACGCGCGACGCCGTCGAGGACGAGCTCGCGGCGGCCGGCAGCCTCTCGTCCGAGGCGCTGAGCAACGTGCGCACGGTGGCCGCGCTCGGCATCGAGAAGCTCGTGGCGGCCAAGTACGAGGCGCTGCTCGCGGCGCCGAGGGCCAAGGGCCAGGCCGCGGCGCAGATCAACGGCGTCGCGAGCGGCCTGAACGCGTTCGCGGGCTTCGCCGCGCAGGCGCTCGTGATATGGTACGGCGCCAGGCTCGTGGCCGCCGGAGACACGACGTTCGAGCGCATGCTGACGACCGAAGTGGTCGTCATGATGGCGCTCGAGAGCGTCATGGGCATGTCGTCGTTCCTGGGCGGCACCGTCGCGGCGTTCAAGGCCGGCTCGCGGATCTTCTCGCTCGCGGGGCGGCAAGTGGCCATCAACCCGCTGAGCACCGACGGCGTGCAGCTCGACAGCGACACGGTGCAGGGCAAGATCGAGTTCCTCGACGTCGAGTTCCGCTACCCGGCGCGCCCGGAGGTCGCTGTGCTGCAGTACTTCAGCCTGGCGATCGAGGCCGGCGAGACCGTCGCGTTCTGCGGCGCCAGCGGTGGCGGCAAGAGCACGGTCGTGGCGCTCATCGAGCGGTTCTACGACCCCGTGCGCGGCCATGTGCTGCTCGACGGCGTGTGCCTCCGGGAGCTCAACGTGCGCAGTCTGCGCGCGCAGATCGGACTCGTCGGGCAGGAGCCGACGCTGTTCATCGGCAGCATCGCCGACAACATCGCGCTGGGCGTCGAGAACGGCGACGCGGGCGGCCAGGCGCTCGCGGTGACTCGGAAGCAGATCGAGGCGGCCGCGCGACTCGCGAACGCGCACGACTTCATCATGCAGTTCCCGGACGGGTACGCGACGCAGGTGGGCGTCAAGGGCCACCAGCTCTCGGGCGGTCAGAAGCAGCGCATCGCGATCGCGCGCGCGATCCTCAAGGACCCGGCGGTGCTCGTCCTGGACGAAGCCACGAGCGCGCTGGATGCCGAGAGCGAGAAGCTCGTGCAGGACGCGCTCGACAAGGTGCTGGCGCTCTCGCGCAGCCGGCGCCGCACGACGATCCTCATCGCGCACCGCCTGTCGACGATCCAGCACGCGGACCGGATCTGCGTGCTGAGCAGCGGGCTGCTGGTCGAGGAAGGGACCCACAGCGAGCTACTGCGCGCCGGCGGGCTGTACGCGCGGCTCGTTGCGTCTGCGGCGCTGTGATGTGTGTCATGCCGCCTGCGGCTGTTCCGGATCTGTGACAGTGTAGCCATGACACTCGGTGTCACTCGCGCGAGGCTTGAACTTTGCGTGTGGTTCTGTTTTTTGTTCGTATTGATATTTTCAACACTCGAAAGCAAGTGTTTCAAGTTCAGACTATTCACTGCTTCTTACTATGCTCCTTGTCGATCTTGGATATCCGAATTTGCGCGCTTGAATTCGTGAAATTCCCGCCTCGCCGGATTCCTGAACTCGACACGTCCACCGGAGGTCACTCCCCTGCTCACCCGCCCGCCCGCTCCACCATGGCCGTCCCCACGCCGCTCGCCGCCGCCTCGGACGCGCCAACAGGCGCCGCCGCCGCCAAGCTCGACGCCGTGGCGGAGGAGGCGATTGCGCTCTTCTACGCGTCCTTCCCGCGCTTCCGCGAGCTGCCGCGCGCCGCGCTCACGGTCGCCACGGCGCCCGGCCGCGTGAACCTCATCGGCGAGCACACGGACTACAACGACGGCTTCGTGCTGCCGCTGGCGCTCGACAAGAGCACGGTGGTCGTGGGTGTCGCGACGCCCGCGGACGACGACGACGCGCACGCGTCGCACGTCGTGTCGGCCAAGTTCCCGGGCGACCGCGTGCAGTTCCCGGCGACCGCGGCCGCGCAGCTCACGCCGGGGGCGCCGGCGTGGGGCAACTACGTGCGCGGCGTCACAGCCACGTACCTGCGCCACACGGGGCGCGAGGCGCTGAGCGTGCGCGCGGCGGTCGTGAGCCGCGTGCCGTTCGGCAGCGGGCTGAGCAGCTCGGCGGCGCTCGAGGTGGCGTTCGCGACGTTCCTCGAGAGCGTCTTCGCGCTGCGCGGCGTGTCGCCGACGCAGAAGGCGCTGCTGTGTCAGGCGGCCGAGCACGAGTTCTGCAACGTGCCGTGCGGCATCATGGACCAGTTCATCTCGTCGTGCGGTCAGGGCAGCTGCGCGCTGCTCATCGACTGCCGCTCCAAGGAGGCCACGCCCGTGCCGTTCAACGACCCGGACGTCGTCATCGTCGTGTCCAACTCGAACGTCAACCACGAGCTGAGCGGCGGCGAGTACAAGGAGCGCGTGACGCAGTGCCGCGCGGCCGTCGCGGCGCTGCAGCGCCAGTTCCCAGAGGTCACGCACCTGCGCGACGCGACCATGGCGCAGCTCGACGCCGTGCGCGAGCAGCTCGAGCCCGTCGTGTACCGCCGCGCGCGCCACGTGATCACCGAGAACGAGCGCACGGTGGCGACTGTGGCGCTCGTGAACAGCCACGAGTACGCCGCCGCCGGCGAGCTCATGTTCGCGAGCCACGCGTCGCTGCGGAACGACTACGAGGTGAGTACGCCGCAGCTCGACGCGCTCGTCGAGATCGCGCGGCAGTGCCCCGGCGTCTTTGGCGCGCGCATGACCGGCGGCGGCTTCGGCGGCTGCATCGTCGTGCTGCTGCGCCGCGAGAACGCCGCGCAGCTGCTCGCGCAGCTCGACGAGGGCTACCCGACGCACATCTTCGGCGACCACGAGTTCCCGACGCCCACGAGCTTCATCACGCACATCGGCCACGGCGCGCAGGTGCTCCAGGCCGGCGCCGAGTGAGCGAGCACGTGGCGAGCGGCAGTAGGTGTGTGTGGCAGACGACAGGCAAGTGCGTGCGTGCGATCGATCGAAACGAACGAGGACGACCCCAACAAACGCATGCGCGTTGCGAGCGCTTCACTGTGAGCGAGCCCACGTCTGACGCAGCAGAGACACACGCACACACACCTCAGACGAACTCGCACGCGACGCGGATCTTGCCGGCCTTGAGGCTGCCGAGGCGCGGCGTCGCCACCGCCTTGGGCGTCGGCGGAGCGTCGTCTTTGGTCTCCTCCTCCGGCTCGGACGGCGCCGCCACAGACGCCGACACCAGCTCCACCTTGACGTTCACATACCCGATCACGTCGCCCGAGTCGTCGCCCTTGTCCGTCAGCTTGAGCTTGTCGACCGCGACAGCAGCGCCGACCATCGACGGGTGCAGCGTCTTGAACGCGCGGCCGAGGCGCTCGTCGTGCAGCATGCTCTTGTCCTTGAGCGAGAGCGTGACCGCCGCCGGCGTCTTCGCGTTCTCAAAGTCCTTCGCCGCGAACGGGAACGTGAACGTCTCGTTCCACTCCGCGCTGCCGATGTACTTCTTCTTGTCGTCCGACGCGAACTTGATCTTCGCCGTGTTCGTCCGGCTCACGTTCGAGCCCACGTGGATCGAAATGTACGGCGAGATGTTCGGCGTGCTGCTCACCAGGTTGCCCAGTCCCAGCATGCCGCCGCCGCTCGAGCTCGTCGTCTTCAGGTCCTCCAGGCTCACGATCGTCACGACCACCTGGTACTCGTTCTCCGCCGCACGCAGCTTGCTCGCCGAGCCGCCGAGCGACAGCAGCGCAGACCCGCCGCGCGGCGACTTGGACACGAGCAGGTCGTACTCCTTCTCCTTCACCTGGTGGCTCACGTTCTTCTTCGTGTCGTCCGGCTTCACGCCGGTCTTCACCCACTCTGCAAGGTTCGACGCGTGCTCGGGCGGCTTGAAGTCGTTGCGCAGCTGCGCCATCGATAGCACGCTCTTGCCGATCGTCTTGTCGATCGCGCCGCCGTACGAGTCCTTTACGACCAGCTGCACTTCGTCCTCGCTGCCCGTGAGCTCGAGCTGCGTCTTCTCCTGCCACACCGGGTTCAGCGTGTTGTACAACACGCGCGTCTTCAGGATCACCTTGTTGTCCACGCGCACGACGCACAGCGGGTCGCACGAGTCGTCCGACAGCAAACCGCTCGCGCTCACGACCTCCAGCTGCAGCCGCGTCGGCTTGTAGTGCGACACGTCAAACTCCGCGATCAGCTTGTTGTTCACGATCTGCTTCGGCAGACGACGGCGGCCGCCGAACGGAGAACGGTCCACCACAGTCGACTGGACACCGAGCGCCAAGCTGTGCGACGTCGATGTCAAGCGCTTGAGCAGCACGACTCCCGGACCAGCGATGCCTGACACGGTGCCCTGCACCAGACCGGTCACGCCACCCCTCATCGCGCCTTGCACAGGCTTGGTGAAGATGCCCGTGAGACCCTTGCCGAAGTCCTTCGCGAACTGGATGCCGCCGTCGATCGGAGCGATGCCCGTCGTCGGCTTCTCGTCTTCCTTGTTGGCGCTGTCGTCCTCGTCCGCAAACTCGCCGACGAACTTGTCGAGCGAGCCCGTGATCTTCGCCACAGTCGACGCACCAGACTTCACAATCGTCTTTCCAAGCACCTTGACGCCTTCGCCGCGCGTCTGCGAGTCGCCGAGCACTTCGCCCTTCGTGATCTTGAGGAACTGCATCACGCCAGATCCAAGGTCCTCCACCAGTCCGATCGGGTTGCCGATGATGTCAGCGCTGCCGACCAAACGGTACGCCTGCAGCACGCCCTGGCGAATGTAGTTCTGCATCAACTGGTTCTGCAGACGCTGCTTGGTCGAGAAGCACCGCACAATCACGATCTCGCTGAAGCTCAGCGTCGGAGATCCGCTCAGGTTCGAGCCGACGAGACCGATCACCTGGCTCAGGAAACCAAACACCACCGAGCGGCCGTTGCCGCCAGTCGTCGACACAATGTCCTTGCGCGTGATCGAGTACTCCAGGTCGATCGTGATCGCGTGGATGCGCAGCACGTCGAAGTACACCAGGTCGTGGTGGATGTTGCCATCAGCAGTGAGCTGCATGATCGGAACCGGCGGAACCCGGCGGTTGAGCGTCTGCTCCAGCGTGCGCGCCGTGCGGTTCGCCACCGTCGCGTCCGACACCAAGTACGGCTCGAGCAGCTTCACGAGGTTCACGAGGTAGTCGATGTCCACCTTGAGCGAAAAGCTGCTCAGGTCCACCTCGAGCAACTTGTACGTCCCAATCTTCGCCGCTAGGTCCGCGTCGAGCACGAGGCGCAGCAGCGGCTCCGGCTCCTTGCCGACCGCCTTGTCACTGTAGCCTGCGTCGATCGGGTTCAGGATCACCGGGAACTTGGCGGTCGTGAGCATGTCGTCCAACTGGAGGTTGAAGATCGAGAAGACCCACTCCAGCGACGCCGGCGCCTTCTGCAGTTGCAGCACATCGAGCGACGCGAAGAAGACCTCCTGAGGGTATCCGTCCAGTAGCGACAGACCGAAACCAGCCAGGCGGATGTCGAACGACGAGGCGTACAGCATCTTGCGCTGCTGGAACTCGTTCTCGAACTGGGCCTCCTGGTTCTCCAGACGGTTCATCTCCAGCTCCTTCTCCATGAACTTGAACACACGCGTGCTCTCGTCCACGACAACCTGCACCACGAGCTCGTACTTCTTCTTGTTCGACGACTTGTCACCTTCCGGCGCGAGCTCGAGCGTGATCGGCTCGTGGTACCCCACGTAGTCAATGTCGTACGTCTTTGTCTTCGGGTGCGGCGCGTCGCGGTGCGAGACGCGGATCTCGACGTTGCGGTCCTTCGACAGCGGGTTGTACCACGCAAACGAGTGCCACTCGCCCGGCTTCACAGTCGTGCTCATTTCCTTGTCCGCGCGCTTGAAGAGCGACGACTCCCCCAGTTGCGCGCAGTCGATCGTGAACGGAGTAAAGTTCTCGATGCGGTACGGCGGCGAGCTCGACACGTCGCTCAGGATCACGTACACATACATGTCGATCACTTGCACGCTCGCCTGGCAGATGATGTCCTTCTGGCGCGACGGCGAGTACATCTGGACGTACAGGTCTCCAGCCGCGTTGATCGGGATCGAGAACGACCACTTCTCCGTCGCCTCGCCGCCCCACTCGCTCGAGAACGACAGCGAGACGAACTTCTGGCACGTCGAAAGCGTCTCGCCCTTCTTCAGCGGCGCAAAGTGGTACACCGGGCTCGTCTCGCCATTCTCGATCGCAACCTGGAACGCCTCGACGTCCGCGGCGCTGCGCTTCTCAAAGAGGTCAGAGACCTTCTCCACGTCAGCCTCGCTGGATGCGAAGCTCTGCAGGAAAATCTTCTCGCGCGTTCGGTTCTGCACGAAGAACCGCGGGCTGAGCGTCAAGCCCACGCCTTGCTCGAACATCCCGAACAAACCTTCCACCTTCACCGCGAACACCGCCGGACCGCACACGTATTCGCCGACAGTGTTGATCGTCGTCGTGTTCATCGGCTCCGACCACGTCGCTTTCTCCACCACATCCTCGTTGACAGGCGTGGAACTGAACGACGCCTCCGTGACCTTGCCGAGGATGTCCCAAGCCGCTGGACGCTTGTTCGTTATCGCGATGGGCTTCAGGCTCAAGCGGTTGTGCTCGAGCGAGGTGATGATCGGGTGCGTAAACTCGCTAGGCACATCCAGCGCCGCGAACGAGCTCGCCTTCGCACCAGGCGACGTCGACGCCAGTGCAAAGTCGAACGACGTGCTGTTCATGATCCAGTAGGGGCTGAAGAAGCGCACCACGCGCGGGAGACCCGGCAGCGAGAGACGGTCCACGCTGAACTGCGACCCGTTGCTCAGCGAGATCAGCTCGCGCGCGATCGAGAACTGCTCAAGCGGCGCGTGGATCGCCATCAGCATCGGCTTCGACCACGGAGAAGCAGCGCTCGCGCCATTCGCCGCCACCACACGGATCGAGATGTAGCCCGGAGCGAGGCACGACACGCCAGCAATCTCGATGTCCTGGCCGGACTCGACCGCACCGCTCAGAATCTCGTCGCCCACGATCGACTCCTCCACTGCGCGAAGCACGTTCTCAATGCGCGTGAACTCCGTGTTCACGCTCTTCGTAGACTTGCTCCGGTACTCCATGAAGCGGTACTCAATCTTGTACGGCAGCGAGTTGCGAACCACGAACGGCGGGAGCAGAGACACTTCCCACTCGAAGTGCGAGCGGAGGTGCCACCGACGAACCAGCATGTTTGGAGCGAGCTGCTTCAGCACCTTCGTGCAGCTCTCCTCCGTCTCGCCGTACACGATCGTGCCGCCACGACGCTGCTGCTTCGAGGTTTCACGGTTCTTCTCGTACTCGTTCAGCTCGCTGATCGCCTCACTTGACGTCAGGATGTCGTTGTTCAGCGACGCCTTGATGATCCACTGCTCGAAGTGCTCCGGACGCGCGTAGATCTCCGTCATACCCATGAGGAGAGTCACCGGCAGCGACATGCGCTCGTTCGGACGCAAAGTAAACACCTGCGACGTCACCGACTCGCGACCCGCGCTGCCGAGGATCAGGTACTTCACCTGGTACACCTGCGAGCTGTGGTTGCAGAAGAACAGGTTCGACTTGAACGTCAGACGCTGCTTCAGCGGGTCCTCGAACCGGCAGAACGCCGACACAAACAGCGTTGACGGGGGCACCGAGTCGCTCACGATCGGCAAGTTCACGCTGCCAAACACCGGCAGTTCGACGCTCGCATTCGTCTCGCCCCACTGAGCGATCTTCAGACCGTCGAGCGCCGCCTTCCCGTCCACGAGTACGCTCTTGTTCACGTTCACGCGGTCGTTCGTGTCTACGACGATCTCGTCGTCCGAGCCGTTCAGTCGGAGCGCAACCTTGCAGCCAGTGAAGTTCTGCACCAAGCATTCCGCACCCTTCTGCGTACGCGCAGTCAGAGCCGTGCTCACGCCTTCCTGGTACAGCTGCAGCGCGTCTTGCTCCACCTCGCCGTCAAGGACGTCCGTCAGAGCGCGGTACGTCTTCAGCAGCTCAGGCGTCACGTTGATCTGGAATCGCTTCGCGGCTTCGACGAGGACGGAGAAGCCGTTCTCGCCCTCGACTGAGTTCAAGCCCGCCATCAGCTCCCACGGCTCGATCACACTCTCCATGTCAGACGCCAACTCGCTGTAGCACGACGCAGACAAGTGGACGCCAAAAAGTGCGGTCCAGTGCGAAGTGCCCGACGTCGCGAGCCCGACCCAGTCGACCGGACCGGTCTCGTCGATCTCCTTCCCGCCCAGCTCGAAAGACACGGTCACGTCGTTCACGTTGAAGTCGCCACGGCTGAACTTCGCAGGCAGCTCCGCATCGGTCAGCACGAAGCGCAGGTTACCGAGCTGCAGATCCGTCGAGAACTTGAGCTGCTTCTTCGTCGCTGGCGAGTTCTGCGCAAGCTGCACCAGCTGCTCGGTCTCGCTCAACGCGGCGCTGAAGATGCCGTCACGCTTGCGCTTCGCAATGACGCGAGCAGCGCTCTGGTACTCGCTCACGCCGCCGCAGTGCGTGAACGGTTGCACCAGCCACGTCGTGATCAGACTCTCCTGCTCCTTCTTCTCGATGCTCGGCTCGACAATCGACTCCCAGACGAACTGCGCGGCTTCGTAGTTCTTCAGAAGCCGAATGAGCTTCTTCTGCACGTCGAGAGGAGACTGCACACCAAACGAGTGGTTCACCACACGCGTCTCGCTCTCGAAGAGATCCCAGAACCTCGCCTGGACATTCGGCTTGGCGATGAACTCCTTAAACTGGTCGAAGCTGGTGATCTTCGTGTCGCACAACTTCTCCAGCACCTCCGTCGATCGATATTCGCCGCCACGGAGGTTGAGAGTGCCGCTCAGATCGCTTGTTCCAGCATACTCACCAGCGCTCGACGATCCGTTCATCGCCAGGAGATCGTCATGCAGGAACGAACGCAGCTCATCGAACTCCAGGTATCCGTTTCCGTCGCGGTCGATCTCGTTGAACAGCACGCGCACAAAGTACTCCAGCTCGCTCTCCAACAGCGAGTCGCCGACCTTCACGCGACGCAGAAGCAGCAGCAGCTCCCCAAGCTCGATCTGTCCGTTGTGGTTCGTGTCGATGTCCTCAAAGAGGCGACGCATGCGAGACAGAATCACGTCCAGCTCGGCTTGCCGGCGAAGCTCGTCCTGCTTCTGCTTGCTCTCGAGCTTCAGCTGCGCTTGCTCCGGCGTAGTCGTCTGCATGCTTCCGAGAGCTTGCAGGCACGACGCCATGAGCGCCAAACTCAGATCCGAGAACGCGAACACGAAGTCCGGCATCTTCATCGACACCTTCTGGTGGCACAGGTACGGGTTCGTCGCGTCCTGCTCGAGAAGGAAGTTCACCGAGAAGCTCGTCGGCGCCAACAGCGCCTCGTACTCCTCGACGCCGTCGATGTAGCGCGCGAGGATGCCGATGTTCGTCGCCTTCAGCTCCACAGATTCCTTCGCCTTCGTGCTCTCCACTTGGATGCGCAGACTCAGAGGCAAGTCCATGCGGCAGTTGATCACCGAGTCGCTACGCGCTGCGTCCACATCAATGTTCGAGTAGAACGACTTCGCAAACGTGCGCGCTGGAGTCAAGAAGATGTGGCAGTCGTCCATCGCGACGCTGAGCACCAGCTCCTTGCCGCCCAGCAAGCTGAACGGAGCCATCGACACGATCTTCGGCTTGTCCTCGCTCTCGGTCTTCACGGCGAGCGCGTCGACATCCGACTTTTCAGTCGGCACGATCGCCTCAAACGCTGGGTGTGCAGCCGCCATTGCCTGGCTCGTGCTCGTGCTCAGGCGGTCAACGCTCATCAAAAAGTATTCCAGCGCGTCCGCAGCAACGACGATCTGCAGGTGGTTCAAGCCCGCGTCGATAGTCTGCTTGCCAGTCTGGTACTGCACAATGTGCGCAGAGAGCACTTGCGGTCTCGTGAGCGCGTCCGACTGCGCCGCCACTTTGCTGAAGTCCGCAAACACGATCTTCGACACGGGCGACGCCGCGGGACTGATCGCAGACGACGACGTGTTCACAACAAAGAGGATGTGCTCTAGCATCACCTCGATGTCCTGCGTGCGCTTGTCGTCGGCATCCGGCACAGCAAACGTCGACAGGTTCACACCGAAACTCGAGAACACGAACTCCGCCATCTGCGTCTCCGACTCCACGAACCCGACGCTGAGACTCTCGAGGCGCAGCGCGATCTGCATCGCCTTGAACTGGATGTTCTCGGGCTTTGCAGCGAGCTCCTGCGAGATCGCGGTGATGTCGCTGATCGAGAGCTCCTCCCGGTCGCTGCGGAACAGCGTCACCAAGCCCTGCGCGCGAGTGCGGAGCTTCACAATGTCGTCCAGTGAGAGCGACTCCTCGATCTCCGAGAGCTTCGCCAGGTGCGCCTTCTTTTCGTCTGCCGACAGCTTCGCGTTCGTCTCGACCTTGGTGTAGTTCTCCACGTAAAACGCGCGGTCGTCGGCGGAGACCTCCTTCGACGCAGTCTTGTCCGACTCCTGGAGACGAATCGACTTCACGAGTGTCTGGTGGTCCACGTACGGAACGTACAGGTCGCGGAGCACACTCGCGAGCATCTCACGAGCAAGCGTCACACGGTTCGTGGCGGCCAGCACCAGCTCGACGCGACAGACACGCTTCGCGAGCGGGATCGGCGCGATGTTCTCGACAATGCCGAGCACGCGCGCCATCGGCGGCACTTCGACCTTCAGCTCCAACTCCGGGAGGCTGAAGAGCGTCACCGCACCGTTCCCGGGACCTCCCTTCAGGCTGTCCGGCGCGGGCGCGTCCGCCTGCTCGATGACCTTCTGAGCGTGCACGCCAAAGTCCTTGATCTGGATCGTGTACTGCACGCGGATGTCCTCGGACGTGAGCACGAGCTCCAGCGCCTCTTGCTCGTTGTCGTGCTTGACCAGCGTGCTGAGTTCCAGCGCGCTGAGCGCGACTGTCGCGCGAGTGGGCGGCACTGCGACCGCTCCCTCGGTTGGCGCAACCACCGCGTTCGTCACGTTCACCTTCACATTGGAGATCTTCACTTCCACCTGCGCCATGATGAGCTGCACGACGCGGTCCTTGAACGTGAACGCATTCGTGCCGATCTGCGCTGCGAGCTGCTGCTGCTTCTCCGCCTTGGTCTTCTCCGCGATGAGGCGGCCGAGCCAGCCGTTCGCCTCGTTGAGCTTCATCACGACCGCATCTTTGACCTCGAAGACGCCCGCAGCGTTCGGGTCGATGAGCGTGGCGTCCACCTCGACGTCCTCGAGCTCGAGCACGAGCTTCCACGTCGTCGCGAGGTGCAGCGTGAGCTTCTTGATCTCGACGGCCTTGAGCACCGCCGGCGCCACGCCCTGCTTGGCGAACGCGAGCGTGGCGAGGAAGGCGTCCGCGAGCTTGACGAAGAAGAGCGAGATGGTGATGCCGCTGGGGGCGCCCGCGCGCTCCTCCCACGCGCCGAACGCGTACTCGACGCGCAGACACGGCTGCAGGTACGCGGACGCGAAGCGGTTCACGAGGCTCGTGAGCAGCGGGAAGACCGTGAGGCGCGCGAGCGCCGGCACCACGCAGAGCGACAGCGGCACGAGCACCGACACGAGCGCCACGAGCAGGAGCATGATCGCGCCGCGGGTGGTCGTCGTGGTGGAGGGGGACTGACTGCTGCTGGAAGAAACGGAGGGGGGAGAAGGGTGTGCTTGCTGGCGGGTGAATCGCGGACTGAGCCGTTCATGCCATTCATGGCTCCCAACGACACAGGAGATATATTTTGAAGATACTTAAGATACTTCTTCATAGAGATGGCTTTGGTGATTAGATGTTTGTGATGTATTGAACAAGGAGTGATTTTGTATCAAAAAGTGTACAAAGGAGGCGTACTTTGGCAAATCCAACATATCTGAAAGGTTCTCCAAAAGGCAGCCAAATCATCTTCAAGCGACAGTTGCTCGCTCTCATTTCAACGACCTGTTCTCGCAATTCGACTTTCACTCTCGTACAAAACGCGATACACAAGTCCGTATCACGAATGCTCACTCAGCTAGTTAAGGACACCCAACACACATCCGATAGCGACCACTCGAGATGATTTATGGTGTGGAGCACACATATCGTGCCACATGACCAGCCACATAACTGGCGATACCGTGACGACGTCATCGAGGATGCATCACTGTCGCGCGCTGCTCGAGCGCCTGCCGCGCAAGCCGCTGACGCTCGCGTTCATCGTGCGTGAGCCGACCGCTGCCGCCACTGTGCGGAAGGTGCTGCTGGGCGAGAAGAAGCGCGGCTTCGGCTGCGGCAAGTGGAATGGCTTCGGCGGGAAGGTGGACGCGGGAGACGCGAGCGTCGTGGCGGCCACCGCACGCGAGATCCGCGAGGAGGCGAACGTAGACGTACGCGAATGCGACCTCGCGCCGCGCGGCGTGCTTCTGTTCACGTTTGAGGGCGGCAAGGAGGTGCTGGTGCGTGAATATGCTGTGCGAAGCTGCAGGCGACATGTGATGTGTGCAAGTGCACTCACATCCATTGGTGGAGGCAGGAAGTGCACGTGTTCCTGACGACCGTGTTCGAGGGCGAGCCGTCCGAGAGCGAGGAGATGCGGCCCGAGTGGTTCGACGTCGCCGCCATCCCGTACGACAAGATGTGGGCGGACGACCACCTCTGGCTGCCGCACGTGCTAGCGGGCAAGAGCGTGGACGGCGTTTTCCACTTCTCGAGTGACGAGGACACGTTGCTCGCGCACGAGCTCAGCGTGAGCGACAACTGACGTAGTGGCAGAAGACAGATAGAGTAGATAAAGTCGATGCAACGAGAATACAGGTGGTGGTTGAGCAACGCGAACTCGATGGATGAGGAGGTGGAGTGGATTCCTGCGGCAAAGACGAGTTGATGGAGCTGCCTCGGCGCGACCAAAACGCCATCCCTTTCGACGTCGTGTGGATGGCCACGCGAACCTCGTATCGGCGACACAAGTCTAATGAGCCGCCTTATTGTCATCGACGACGTCCGACCCCACACACTACTTCTGTTTGCCAGCGACTACGACCACGTGTGGTAGAAGTACGAGTCTTTCAAGGTAACACTGTTGAGCTCTCGGAAAGGCTCTCACGCACGCTCGCGCTCGTACTATACAAGCTCGCATAACGCAAGGGGAACACGGAGGTGGATGGTTGGGGTCGATCAGAGAATTGTAGTCTATTGTTCAAGGTCATCGAAGATCTCAACAATGGGTTTCTTCCTCACTTCGACCAGGGTGTACAAGACAAGTACTAGGACATGAACAAACGCACACGCTAATGACGAAAGATGTCACACACTAAAGACCATGGCGTCGACTGAAGCAGGCGCGACGGTGAGTAAAGGGCGTGATCGCTCTTGCAAGGTGAAAAATTGGACATCGACCACTGGGAGGGTCAAGCACAGAGTGTATCTTGCAGTCCATACACACGCAGACATACGTAGACAGACTTGTTCGACGCTCGAGAGCAATGCGATTGGCGCGAGTCCAGTCGGACCGATCGATCGTGCAAGCGGCGGCACTCGCGGGCAATGCACATCGCCCACGCGCCGCCGCCGACTCGCTTTGCGCTCAGACTATACCCACTCGCGCACATGGCGCGCAGGCGGGCTGTTGGAGAGCGTGGGCACCGGCACATACGCAAACAGGCACACGTAGACACATACACACACATAAAGCTTGTTTTGGTTCGCGCAACGGTGCGCGCGAGGAGCCGCTTCTTGAACACTGAGGGTGCTGCGGCGAGCAACAACCATGAAGCGACTTGAGAATGACTGGTCGCTGCATCCCTCGTATTTACGCGATTCGTAACAACACAGTGCGCATGTAAAAAATCAAATTGAAGCGACGCTTTTCGGAACCCAACCACCAGCGCAACAACAGCACCAAGCAACAAGCAGCAGCAAGCATGAGCGCGTCGTCGTCCAGCGCCGCCAGCGAGCGCTTCATCCGCACGCGCTTCGACTCGCGCGACGAGGCGTGCGAGCTGCATTTTCTGCCGCCGTCGTCCGCCGACCGCTCGCCGCTCAAGGCCTGGCGCAACGTGCCGACGCCCACGAGCGCCTCGCCGCTGCTCGGTGGCGGCGGCGACCATGAGCCGGGCGGCGGCGACATCGAGCGCAGCACGCACCACCACCGCCGCCGCAAGGCGCGCACGATCAACCACATCACGCTCGGCTTCATCGCGTACTTCGCCGTGGCGGCCGGGCCTTTCGGCGTCGAGGACGCCGTGCGCGCGGCCGGCGCCTACCCGGTGCTGCTCGCGGTCGTGCTGCTGCCGTTCACGTGGGGACTCCCGCAGGCGCTCATGGTGAGCTGTGCTACCTGGCGCTTGAGCGTAGTAGTAGTGTGTGGGAGCTGACTTAGTGGATGGTGGGACAGACGGCGGAGCTCAGTACGATGATCGACGAGAACGGCGGCTACATCCTCTGGGTGCGTCGCGGGCTCGGCGAGTACGCCGGATGGGTCAACGCGTTCAACTCCATCGCCAGCAACGTGTGCGACTTGCCGACGTACCCGGTGCTCTTCTGCAGGTACGACACTGCCGGATGTCTCGAAGGGTGGTGACGGCATGCTGAGACTCGGAGCCTTTGACGTGTGTGCGTGTGACGCCAGCTATGTGGAGGCGTTCCTGGCGTCGGGCTACGACTACATGATGTCGGACACGGAGAAGTGGCTGGTGAAGGGCACGGCGCTGCTGTTCGTGTTCGCAGCCAACGCAGTGGGCATGCGCGCGGTCGCGTTGGCGTCCGTGGGGATGTCGCTCTTCGTGCTCGCGCCGTTCGTGCTCGAGCCGATGAGCATCGAGGCGTTCAACTTCGCGACATGGGGCAGCGTCGCGCCGAACATCAACTGGTCCGTCTTCCTGTCGACCATTCTCTGGAACTACCAAGGTGCGTGCGAGGACATTGGTGTCGACAGAGTCGTGGTGAGAGAGATCGTGTTGCCATTTCGAACGTAGATCGCAGGACTCAGTGGATGCGCGTCGTTCAGGTTGGGACTCGCTCGGATGTGTCGCTGGCGAAGTCAAAGACGGCGGCAGAACGTACCCGATCGCGATTGTCATCGCCATGACACTCATCACCATCAACTACGCGTTCCCAGGTGCGATGATATCAAGGCAACTGGACGTTCGTTTGTGCGTTCTCACCAGTCGTATGTACGCCTCGTTCTGCAGTTGCTGCCGGTATCATGGTGCAGCCCGACATCACAGTGTGGCACGAAGGGTCTCTGGAGTCGATCGCGATGACAATCGCTCCGTGGCTCGGCGTCTGGGTCGGCGCCGCGGCGGTCGTGGCGACACTCGGCGAGTTTAACGTCGTGATGGCGTGCAGCTCGCGCGCGCTGTGGGCGACCGCGGACTACAAGATGCTCCCTAGCTGTCTCGCGTTCGAGTGGAAGCGGTTTGGCACACCGATCGCGGCGATCTTGTTCCAGACAACGACGACGGCGCTGCTCATGAGTTTTTCGTTCGAGTTCCTCGTCGTGCTGGACACGTTCTTCAACAAGTGCGTGCCCGCGAGTATCTGTGGTTCGTTGCGGAGATGCACGCAAACTCACTCTGCCGCCTCTCTTCGCGTGTAGCCTCACGCTGCTGCTCGAGTTCTTTGCGTTCCTGCGCCTCAAGTACATCGAGAAGGACACGCCACGGCCGTTCGAAGTCCCGTTCGGCAACACTGGCGCGTGGGCCATCACGCTCCCCAAGATCGTCGTGCTCTCGGGCGTTCTCATCGCGCAGAGCTCGCACGTGTGGCTCTTTTGCGGGACGTTCAACGTCGTCGTGTCGCTTGTGTACCTGTGCTGGAGCACGCATCAGCGCAAGGCGCGGCTTGCGGGTGCCAAGAAGAAGCTCGACAACACAGGCGACGAAGAAGACGGTGCAGTTGGCTACGGCACGGTCGCGCTGTAGGATTGTGGGCTGGTAGCTTCGGTAGCATCACGACTAAGAGAGTCCTTTCGCCTACAGCTTTCGCTTTCAACTTACCATGTGCACCTTTGCATGCTGTTCGAGTTCCGAAACACTTCGCAAACTGAAGTCAATCCATCGACTTCAGTTTTCCATGTCAAGCGAAATAAATATGTCAGAAATATATCCATTATATTGGACTTTATCCGCCAGTGATTTTGGATAACTAAAGCTAAAGCTGGCAGCACATAAACTGGTATGACTGCTCCACTGCTCCAAATACACAAGTTTCTCTTGTTGGCATGCCCATGCACAGAAGCAAGCCGTGCGTCGACCGCGTCGCGGGCGGGTAGTTGTGTTTGGCAACAGATTTGGTCAACTCGCTAACAACCTTTCTGTTCTGAGCTAAAACTTCAACAAGTGCAGAAAGTCTAAAAAATGCATTTACCGTAAACTGCCGCTTATTACTTCTGCCACTTATAACAGCTGAAGATGGTGAGCCAATCGAATCACTTCGTTTGACTACAGTGGTCAAAGCCGCATATAAAAGATTGTAGGATCGTCAAGCGTGCATGAGATCGAACTGGACCTTCACAGCTCCTATCGTGGCAGGATGCCCAAGCGAGACTCCTTCTTCGCGTGGAAGAAGCTCGACGTGGTGAAGTATCTACGGGCTCACGGCGTCATCGCCGCTCATTTCTTCCCCTCGCTCTCGCCCCACGCTGCGAGCACGCGCCGCAAGCTCGTGTGGACATGGCAGCGAGACGAGCAGCGACTGTGGGACCAGTGCATGAGCGCGAGAGAGAGCGAGCGACAGAAGGCGCACCCTAGAGGCGTGCCGGCGGCGCTGCCGCCAAGGATCGAGTGCGATATCGTGCAGTGGATAAATGAGTTGCGTGGCGACGGTGTGCTAGTGTCCTCCGCCATGCTCTCTATGCACGCTCGCGAACAAGCTGCTCCGAATGGAGTGCTCGAGTTCCACGCGTCGTGGCGATGGCAGATTCGGTTTCTCGATCGCCACGTGCTCACGCTCCGTTCTCGCACTCGCCAGGGGCAAAAGACACCAGCAGAACTCGAGGCGATTGCAAAGGCGTTTGCGAAGGAAGTGCAGGCGAAGATGATATAGCTTGGCGTGCACACAGTGTACAGACCAGACAGGTACTCTTTTGTGTTTTGGACATGAGCGAGCTATTCTCTATTTTGATTTTATCTTTGCAGCTGTGTTTTTGGAGTTCTTGCCCAATCTCACCATCGACGCCAATGGCACGCGCACTGTCTGGGTGAGGTGCGGTGGTAAGAGCAAGGAGAGAGCAACGGCGATGTTGCTTGGCGACTCTTCTGGGCGGAAGTACACGCCGTTCACCATCCTCAAGACCACGCATTCGACAATCCGAGACCAGCGCGATGCAAACTCAAGAGAGCAGAACGGCTTCGGGCGTTTGGGTCGGCGAGAGGTGGAGGTGTTGCAGAGCGACTTGCAAGCCCACGGAAACGCAAAGGGTGAGATTGCTATTGTGGGGCATCATCAGACAATCTTCTGATACATCCCGAGCTCATGACAACGGTGCGCCTGCCTGCGCAGGTTGGTGGAATGCCGCCCTGTCATGTGAGTTCCACGCTACCATTTCTCCTCACGAGTCGACACGACTCAGCCTATACTGCTCGTCTAAGACGACTTCTCGGCCCCCTAGACGACCTGTGTCGCCCAGTTCGCCGCGTCTCTCAACGTTTACCTCATGCGAGTGGCAGTGAGCGCAACATCAGTTTCCCAGCCCGCGGACGTAGCTTGGAACCGCCCATTGAAGCAACACATGTGCTCGAGCTGGGTGGCGTTTCTCCGCGAGCAACTCGCACAGCGACACGAAGGCAAACTCGATCCAAGTCCAGAAAGTCTAAAAAATACATTTACAGTAAAAAAATAAAAGCATACAAAAATCAAGATAGCATTGTCCTAAAAATCCGCGCCATGATTATCCGCGCTGTTGGCATCGACATCGTCACGATCTCTTCCTATATTCATTACGATGTCGCCTCCACTTCGAGGTACAGATCAGATCAAGGAGCCTCTGGTCGAGGGAGAACATTAGAACTCATCCGCGTCCACAGTTTATCAAGGATTAAGGATGCGACATTGTGGTCGAAGACCGCAAATTAAAACTGTGTGTAACGAAGTCGTCGTTCCACGGATTACAGTCAATGACGCCGCTTTTGAAAACGTGCGTGACTTGATGTGTACCGTATTAAACTCACAACAGTCAAAATCGGTTGAAATGCCAAATTTTCGGTTTTCGAGGATTAATTGTCTGGAAGAACATGTTGCTCGGAAGAACATGAGTAATTCGGTACACTCACTAATTTGTTAGTGGGTAAAAATCCACTCTATTCATATTCAGTTGCCAACGAAAATAATATGTTATTTTTATGATACCATCTTGTACGATTTTGCAAATGCATAATAGCAACAGCGATTGTTTAAAGATGCTTCAAGGAAGGTATGAATATTAACTAAAATGCGTTTCACGGCGCAGCGCACTTCAGTGCACTGCACTGCGCTCAATATTAGGAGCAAATTATGTGCACGCCTGCTCCGATTGAACTGGCAACAAACAACATATCTGAGTTCATTTCTGCGGGTTACTTATAATACCTAAATGTGTGAATGGTGCATTATAAAATTTGCATTGAGTCATACAAATTTCAAGTTTAAGAAACATTTGACTACTCTATCATATTTATGTATATGACTCACTGGGCTACTTTTCATATTTTTATGTTGAATATAAAAAAAACCTAAATTGAAAATGTAATATAATATAATACATGTAATTTATTGTTTCCTGCAGGCGGCTCACTTCAGCCAGATTGCAGGACTATATAAATATGAACCCCGTTGTATTTGATATTTCTCCAAAATGCGGTTGAGTTGTGAAGTCATCACTTCGTGATAGTGAATAAATCCAGTCACAGCTAAGAATCTCCGTTTTAGGTGCAGTAGAGGGGAAGTCTAACATCTCTTAGAACGCTCATCGACTACTCTTCTAGCCGATGTGAAGTGTGCAGACAAACTCACTCGGTGTTTACTTCGTCACAAAGTGATTGATCTTCCCAACACGTTTTACAGACACTGCTTCACCTAGCAAGTGCCTTGACATCCACGAGCTTCTCCAACTGTGCAATGTCGAATACTGTATAATATACAATACATTTCGGTTTTACGTGGGCGAACAGGAATATATTATATTCCTGTTCGCCCACGTAAAACCGAAATGTATTGTGCTGCTTTTTATAAAATAGAAAATGTCTACGTGATGTTAGGTGGGCCCCTCGAATTACGTTGAAAATGATTTGTGCAATGTCAGGCTCAGAAATAAAACGAGAACTGGGTGGTCCGTTCTATTCCAGTAAATTCAATATTATTCCGTTCTATTCCAATATTATTCGTCCGAAAGAAGCTGTTGTAACTGATATTTGTATCAACAGCAGGACAAGAACAAGAGACACTTCGCGAAAGATCGCTTGCAACAACAAATCGTCAGTATTTTGTCAATCGATCGAACTATCCAATATTCACGAACGTTAAATGCGAGCCAGGATCGAGAACCTGTTTGACATGTTACCTAGGTTAAATACGAGCATCGGGTTTTCAGCTGAACGAAATGATGCCTTCTAACAGTCATTTGCAACAATTACCAATGGCACGGATGGTAACACCTCGATGTCAACATCTTTAAAGCACAACAAGAACGGTAGAGAGTACGTCTCATATTTGAACTCAATTAATGCAATGAATAGATGAATGATCACAACAACAACGTGTTCGTTCGTGGCGTGGAGAAGTTTCTACTGATAATGTCCTTCTTACAGAACTGACGGCACTAGCCGAGCGCCGCCCGCTTCGCGGGTGGTTTATTTATGTTAGGTCACTTTTTTATTGTATAAGTTGTGAAATTTTACGTGTTAGGAAGAATTGCGCATTCTGTGCTAAAACTGCGCACTATGTGCATCCTGTCAAATATATGTTTTCTATACGTTTTATGGTTTGTGCATCACCTAGGTTATGTTTAGTGGAAACATTGTATTTTGTGTGTATTCAGTGCTAGACAAAAGCAACATACGTATTTTACACATATCATTACAATACTCAAACAAACAGAGGTGGCTCATGTGGGGTCGCTGCAACAGTGTATTCAGCGCTCCGTCGGCTGCCCAGCTTTGGGCGGCGCGTTCGCTATAGTACTAAATTCAGCTGCTTGAGCGCCAACCATGTCGGGGTACTTACAATTGCAATACTTGTCGTGTTTCAAAACGTTGGTTCATGTGCCAACTGTATTTTTGTAGTCCTGCGTTCCTATTTTGACACATCGTAGTTAATTTTCCTAAAAGTATGTGTCGTGTGCTAAATCGTAGCTCTTCATGCTGAACGTTCATCTCGTGTGCTAATCCATAGCCATTCATGCAGAAAGTTCGAGTCCATGATAATCGTCGTTTGTCATGGTAAGATTTCGTGTCGTGTGTTAATTCGTAGTCTTTTGGTGCTAAAAGGTCCAGTCGTGTGCTTTGTCATTGTCTGTCATGCTAAGATGTTGTGTCTTGTGCTATATTGTAGTAGTTCAAGCTGAAAGCTCGCGACATGTGCTAAAGCACTGTCTGTGATGCTAAAGGTTTGTGTTCTGTGCTAAACCGTAGTCGTTCATGCAAATAGTTCGTGTCGTATGCTGATCAATCCATAGCCATATATGCTAAAAGTTTGCGTCGTGTAGTTACGATTACTAGCAGTCGTTCATGCTAAAATTTCGTGTTGTGTGCTAAATCATGCTTATAGTTCGTGCTGTGTGCTAAATCGTAGACGTTCTTCGTGTCGTGCGCTAATTCGCAGTCGTCCATGCCGATCGTTCGTATCATGTGGTAAATCGTAGCCTGTCATGCTTTAAGGTCGAGTCGTGTGCAAATTCGCATTCGTTCATGCTAAAGATCGTGCTGTGCTTCACTTCACAGTCGTGCATGCTAAACGTTTGTGTTGTGTGCTCAATCGTGGTGTGTCATGCTTAGAGTTCGAGCCGTGTGCTAAAAGTTCGCTGCGGGTTCTAAATCGTAGCCCCTCATGTTAAAAATTGTGCAGTCGTTCATGTTAAAGTTAGTGTAGAGTGCTAATTCGCAGTTGTTCATGCTAAAGTGAGTGCCGTGTGCTAATTCGCAGTTGTTCGTGCTAAGATATTGTGCTGTGTACTACATTGTAGTTGTATATGTTGAAACTTCGTGTCGGGTGCTGAATCATAGCCCTTCATGCTAAGATTTGGTGTCGTGTGCTAACTCGGAGCCGTTCATGCGAAAATGTCCCGTCGTGTGCTCTGTCGTGCTGACATGTCATGCAGTGTGCTAATTCGTGCTAAAAGGTCGAGCTGTGTGCGAAGTAGTAATCTGTCATGCGAAGATGTCGTGTACTGTGCTAATTCCTAGTTGCTCTGGTGCAAAGTCGGAGTCAATCATGCTCACATGTCGTGTCGTATGGTAATTCGTAGTCATTTTGCTATACAGTCGAGTCGTGTGCTCATTCGTTGTCTGTTATGCTAAAAGCTCATGTAGTGTGCGAAATACCAGTTCATGCTAAAAGTTCGTGTTGTGTGCTAAGTTGTAGCAGTTCGTGTCTTGTGTGTGTGTGTTTGTGTACACATGTATGTGTCGGTGCGGTTTGTGTGTGCGTGTGTGTTTGAATGAGTGCCGCGCTCCTTTGGC
>JAASGM010000254.1:0-26615 GCA_023334215.1 Globisporangium cystogenes | reverse complement strand
TGCGCCATCATCGCATCGCCTCGTGTGACACCGACTCTGGTGGCGATCTTGGTGGCATCACAACTTCGTCAAGAAAGCGACGACAAGTGTTCGTGATCGGTGCTCTCGGCAGTGTCGAGCTGGCACTGGACGATGACAAGGACACCGATGGCAACGTGAGCAACTCCGACGGCTAGCTGAGAGAGAGACCGCAAGCCATGACGAAATCAGTTTTGATACATTCGAGCGTTGGTGGTTCAGACCGTGAGCGGATGTCGGTGCAAAGTTGCGGGGGCGAGAGTGTGTGAGTGTGACTTGAGAGATGGATCGCATCGTCACTGTGTTGTATCATGTGGCCACGTCCGCTATGTCGCAAGAAGAATCGTGGTGACTGGACGGTGAAGTCGAACGGAGTATGGCGCAGCTGAGGTTCTCTGAACTCAAGCAGCAGGACCGGCGACGTCGTACTCGTAAGCCGACGAATGTCGTTTGATTCTCGTGGTTGTAGATCGACGGAGTCCTGGAGCTTGTCTCGCAAGAGCAAGTTCTTTTCGAATCGGAGAGCTTCGGTGAGTTGGCGCCATCGACGCCATTGCATAGCGAGGGGTTGAACCCGACTGTGGACTATGCCGACCACCTGCACTCTAGCGTCGAGTCGGGTCGAGCCGAACGGAGCGAGAGTGTCCTCGTTTCGCTCTACAACATTTGCAACTGGAACGTGCTCGAGCTCAGCGTGTTTTCGCCCTTGACGAGTCGTGTCGAGAGTCCGATGAGAACCCGTGCTCCTTTTGCTGCCGCGGCCGACCTACTGGACTGCTCCGAGGCTGACGGCGTGTTTGTGTTCTCTGAGGCGAGGAGGGTATCACGTAACTTGACTTCATATCTAGAATGCGCAGAGCTTGAGATCCGGCGCAGTCGTCGTTGTGGTCCGCATCATTGTCGATGTCGTTTGAGTTGTCGATGTCGTTGTGGTAGTTGTTATGGTTGTCGATGGCGTTGTGGTAGTTGTTATGGTTGTCAATGGCGTTGTGGTTAGGTATGGTTGTCGAAGTCGTATGGTTGTCTGTTCGGTTGTTGAGGTTGTCGTTGAGGTTGTGAGTGCGGCTGCCGCATCTGGTACGAGCGGTTGGAGATCGGAGCCATGACAGTGGAAATAGTGATAAGTGACGATATGCCGCAACTGCAGCGCTGACCGGGAGCGAGATGCATAAGAGCACCAGTCGAGCTAGAGGCGCTCGCGGCGCGCGAATCGGCGACGAAACCCGCAAGATCGGTGCACAAGTGTGGCATATGAGAGACGACTGGATTACTCGCAGATATGCTCGGGAGCTTGGCGGTCTGCCAGGCTCCACTTCGTGGTTTCGACGCGAGAGCAAGGCATCGTGGTCAATCCGATTCGTTCGCTACGTCAGCTAGCTTTTCGTAGTAGGGTGTGTTGCACTCGAGGCGCTGTGGCAAGCTGGGAAAGCTGCAGAACACTGTGGAGGTACGCACCAGAGCAAACATTGCAAACACTAAGCACAACTCGTGTACAGGTCATGATACGAAATTATCCTGCTGTTCTCGGCTTCACTGTTCCGGTTTGCACCAGAATACGGCAAAATCCGCGTTTCCGTGCTGAAACTCAAGACATGGCGCCGTGCGATAACAAAATGGGACAGCGAAGCTCAATGCACTCCAAGATGGTTTGTGGTGTTCCAAAATCACGAGCTAGCACTACAAAACGTTTCATAGCCAGAACTGTCCCAGTTGGACCAAGTTCCCTGTTTGAAGTGTCCCAAGGAAATATTCGTTTCATAAAAAACACTATGCTTGGGAATTGTCTGCAAGGCGAACTGCAGTTCAAGGAATTCCGCCTTTCACAGACCAGTATATGGCGCCGGGCGATGAGAAGGCTCCGAGCCAGGAGCAGCGGCCGTCGCCCGCGCGGCGCGGCACGGGCTTCCAGCCGTCGCACGCGCGCAGGTTCGGGCTGGCGGTGACGCAGCGCGACCCGGAGAACGGCGGCGCGGTGCTGGCGGTCGCGTGCCTCTTCTGCCGCCACGAGGGCCGCGAGGCGAAGGCCGGGCGGAAGCGCAAGGCGACCGCGAACTGCAAGGAGTTCCGCCTCTCGTTCCGCACGGACCAGTACACGCAGCACCACCGCTCGCAGCACCCGCGCGCGTGGGCGCGCTACTGCGCCGCCTCGGACGCCGAGCGCCGCACGTTCTTCCCGGCGGCGGTGATCAGCGCTGCGTCCGCCGGCTTGGAAGGCATGGACGACGTGGACGGCGTGGACGGCGTGGACGGCGTGGACGGCGGAGCGCAGCAGACGTGGAAGGCGGCGCCGGGAACGCCGCTGCGCTCGGTCGGCCCCAAGAAGCCGCGTCTCTCGACCGCGTCCGCGCCGTTCTCTCCGCTGTCGTCGTCGCCGCCTGCACGGAGATCTGCAGTTCAAGGAAGCAGCAGAGCTGCTGCGCCGCCGACGGCGCGTGGCGCTCTGGTGCGGGAGGAGAAGAGCGACGCATCAGCACCCGCAGAAGCACCAGCAGCACCAGCAGCACCAGCAGCACCAGCAGCGCCGATGAAGGGCGACGCTGCCGAGCCGGCGAGTGCCGTGGAGGAACCAACCCAGTCGACGACGCGCACGTCAGACAGCGGGACGACGCCTCCTGTTGCTCCTCCTACTGCTGCCCGTGCCGACCAGACGCCCGTCAGCTTCGACGTGAGCAAGCGGCTCGTGGACCTGGTGCTCGGCGGCGAGCAGGTCTGGCGGCCGGCCGGCTGCCTCGCGTGCGAACTGCTGCCGAGCGCCGAAGACCCCGAGGCGCGGGCCGTGTACCGCGTGACGGTGCGCCATCCGACGCAGCTGGAGCTGGCGGTCGACTTGGCGGCGCTCGGTCTGAGCCCGCGGCAGATCGCCAAGACGCTGACCGCGACCGTGGCGCGCGCCGGACTGGACCCGGCGCTGGCGGCCAGCGACGAAGACGCCGCGGAGCTCGTGCGGCTGAGCACGGTCGTGAGTCTCGACACGCTCTCGGAGCTGTTGCAGCGCTGCTGGGGGTTCTCCGTCGGCGTGCGCACCGCGGGGCGTTCAGCCGACCTCGAGGTCCGCGTGCGCGTGCACAGCGGCGGGCGGGTGCACGGCGCGCACCTCGTGGCGATCCCGGTGTCCGAGCGCCAGCGCGCCGACGTGGGGGCGATGTTCCGGTCGTTCGAGCGCGTGATGAGCGCCGTGTTCCCGGCGTGGCGCACGCACCTCGTGGGCCTCGGCTCGGACGGAGACGCGACGATGGGTGACCACGTGGCGCAGTTCGTCTCCCGCGTCCGCCAGGAGGCGCCGCGCGCGGTGTACAGTTCGTGGTGCGGCGGCGCGCAGCTCGCCATCGCGATGCAGCAGTTCTACGGCTCGCTGCTCGGCGGAGCGTTCGTGCCGTCGTTCTCGGCGCTGAGAGCGTACGTGTGCAGCCAGGAGAGCCTCGTGCAGGACATGGGTCTCCCGCCGAGCACGACGCGCGCCAGTTCGTGGTTCACCGTGGGGGAGGACGCCAAGTGGGTGACCGACAAGCGCGTGCGGCTGCGCAAGCACCTGGAGGACGAGAAACCGCCTGCGGCGCCGACCGACGCGTGGTGGGTGGCGTTCTTCGTCGTGCACTGGGTCTCCGGTCGCTCGAACGAGACGGCGAAGAAGCTGCAGAGCAAGAAGCACGCGGCCGCGACGCAGCAGGCGGCGCTGCTCTCCGAGTTCGTCGCGGACGTTGTCGCAGAGTTCGGCATCCGAGGACCGTTCGACGCCTCGGACGCCTCGGACGCCTCGGACGCCGCCGTCAGTGCGGTGGCGGAGACGGCGCCGAAGGACGTGGTCGTGTTCTCGCCGCAGCGCCGCTACGCGGTCGCGACAGCCAGCGTGCTCGAGTTCATCAGCGACCTCGGCGTGTTCGTGCGCAACGTCGTCGCGGGGACGGACCCGGCGGACCTCGACGCGGTGGCGGAGAGCGTCGCGGCGTGTCTGGCGGACCTGGTCGAGTCGCTTGCGTCGGTGGCGAGCGGACCGCCGCAGCTCGGCGCCGACGCGGCGGAGGCACTGCCGCCTGCGTTCCCGCAGGAGCTCGCGCAGCTGAGCGGGCGGGAGTTCGCGTCGCTCCTGGAGCGCCACAGCGACCAGCTGCGCGTGCGCTTGAACGACGAAGACATGGACATGATCGACCAGGAGCACCAGGCGCTGCGCCGCGCGAGCGCGAAGGAGAAGGCGCCGGCAGCTGGCGCGGCGACCGAGAGCAGCAGCGACGACGAGCCATCCGCGTCGTTCGAGCGCGCGTGGGCGGCCGCCGAGTCGCGGTTCCCGGCGCTGCGGAGCTTCGCGGGCGGCCTCGCGACGGTGCTGTCGACCGCGACGAGCAGCGTGTCCGCCGCCTCGGGCGACTTTGCGGGTCTCCCTCGCACGAGCGGCTGCGCGGCACCTCACGCGGTGGACTTTGCGCTGGAAGGCGCGCTGCACGCGCAGCAGTTCTGCGAGCTGCGGGGTCTGTTGTGAGCGTGGGCTGCTGATCTGCAGTCAGAGAGAGAAAGAGAGAGAGAGAGAGAGGAGAGGACGAAGGTTGGCTTGCTAGTCAACACAGTGCAGCAGTTGGTGTCGATGGCGTCGCGTTCGTACAGCAAACGCGCTCCAAGTCGAGTGAGGGGCGACAGAGAGAGAGAGGAAAGGGAGAGAGTGGACCTTGGCATCCTTAGCACAGGTGCGGATAGCATTCCGGTGGGTCTCAAGCTGCTGCTGTTCCTACGTCATATCACTAGCACCACATGAACACATGCAACAGAACAAGCGGAAGACGACGCGTCGAAAGCAACTCCGTTGATTTGGTTCGTTCGCTTCGGGTCGAAGACGCTCGCAGGCCCACGTGAGCCGACGCGTTTACTTCTTCGACTTCTTGGTCGCGAGCTTGCGCTGGTAGAACTCGAGCTCCTTGCCCTCGAGCACGTAGCCGTCCGCGCGACCCGACTGGCCCGGGCGCGACGAGATGACCGCGAGCAGGCGGCCCGACTGGAACTGCTCGTCGAGCTTGACGTCGAGCACGCGCGTGCGCTGGCGGTTGGCGAGCTTGCGGAGCACGTGGTCCGACTTCTTCACCTCCTCCTCCTCGACCTTCTCGGCGTTCTTCTTCACGCCGATCTTGACGCCGTAGTGCGCCTCGTACCACTGACGGAACGGGGTCGCGTCCACGAGCACGACCGAGTTCTTCACCAGCGTCTTCGTGCGCACGAGCTCGTTGTTCGACGCGTTGTACACGACGTCGAGGATGCGCGTCTTGCGGGCCGTCACCTCCGTGCCCCACGAGAAGTTGCCCGTGTCCAGGCGCAGCGCGCGGAACTTGATGTTGCCGCCGCGCACGCGCACCGTGTGCACGCGCTTCGCCGCGAGCTTCGTGTTGGCCGGCTGGCGGCCGAGCTCGAACTTTCGCTTCTTGCGGAACTGGGCGCGCTTGCCACCAGTTTCACGGCGCTTGTGGCGCGAGTCACGGGAGATACCTGCATAGGGAGGGGGAAGACACGCGGTCAGCTTCCGACACACCTCATAGCGAGCGAGCGCGAGAGCGACGGCGCTCCACGCTACAGCGCTACGCTGGAGACACGAAGGCGACTGGAGCGAAAGCCCGCGAGCACCCGAATGCCGCACGAGGGGGATACAGCAGTGGGTGCTCGCAGCCACTCGGGAGCGAGTGGCGTCCGCAGCGCTCGATCCGCTTGCTGCTTTCGGTGAGGAGAAGAGCGAGCGGAGAGCGAAGAAGAGAGCGAGAGAGTGAACTCTCTCTCTCCGACTGCGGCGGGGGCTTTCGGCGGCGGTGGCGGCGTCATCTCTCCGCGGCAACGGCAGTAGGCGGTGGGCGGGAAGCTCCGCGCACGACGCAGGAGGCTGCGAGCAGCAGCTTCTTACCCATTGTGATCCGACGGAGTGTTTTCGGTACTGTCGCCCATAAGCGCGCAGGCGGCCATCCTCGCCTTGCTGGCCACGCTTTCTGCCAGCGCGCTCCCAGCCAGCCAATCCACTCGACGACCAGATACAGAGAGTCTCGCCCGTGTAGAGAGAGAACACCATTCTTATCCGCGCGTCTTGTTAGTTAGTTACGCCACGTCGGTTTTGGCGGCAGCAGCTACATTCGACAACGCACGCCCCAAGATGGCTGCGAGCGAGGAGTTCTCCGTCGACCTGCTGCAGCTCTACTATGGTGCGTGTGCGCGTGCGTGCGGTTTGGCTGGTGGCGTTCGCCACACTCTCTTCTCCATCCACCCACACGCTTCGTCTCTCGCAGACCGCCTCTTCCCGTACGAGCAGATGACCAAGTGGCTCGCGTACGACGGAGGTGCGTGCGTGTGCGCGTCCCAAAGCGCCGCTCGGTGTGAGCAACTCGACTGACGGCGCGCGACGACGGACGGCGCAGGCGAGAGCTTCCTCTACCGGCGCGAGCTCTCGTTCACGCTCGAGAACGACACGTACATCCGGTACAAGGCGTTCCACAGCGCCGAGGAAATGAAGGCGTCGATGACCAAGACGCTGCCGTTCAAGATCGACATCGGCGCCGTCTTCTCGGTCTCGCCCGCCGACAAGGGCAAGGTGAACGCGAGCGACTTCGTGCCGGAGGAGCGCGAGCTGGTCTTCGACATCGACCTCACGGACTACGACGACATCCGCACGTGCTGCGAGGGCGCCGCGATCTGCGCCAAGTGCTGGCGCTTCATGGTGCCGGCCGTCAAGGTCCTCGACGCGGCGCTGCGCGAGGACTTTGGCTTCCAGCACCTCCTCTGGGTCTACTCGGGGCGCCGCGGGATCCACTGCTGGGTCTCGGACGAGGCCGCGCGGCAGCTCTCGAACGAGGCGCGCACGGCTGTCGTGCAGTACCTGACGCTCGTCGAGGGCAACGAGAACTCAAAGCGCAAGGTGCACCTCAAGGACCCGCTGCATCCGTCGCTCGAGTATGTGTGCTATGGCTGCTGCTGGGGGGGAGTACAGAGTCTCATCTGCTTAATGCTCACTTCAGCCGCGCGTACCGGCTACTCGAGCCGCTCTTCGAAGAGATCGTGCTCGGCCCGGACGGGCAGGGCGTCTTCTGCGACGAGACGCACTGGACCAAGCTGCTCGACATGGTGCCGGACGAGGACCTGCGGGCGACGCTCAGCAGCCGCTGGAGCGCGCGCGCGAACGCGTCGAGCCCGCGCGACAAGTGGCTCGAGGTCGTCGACGGCGTGGAGAAGATCGTGGCCAAGGGCCAGGCGAACAACAAGCGCGGCCCGAACAACGACCAGCGCAAGCGCAACCTCGTGGAGCTGCGCACGTGTCTACCGGAGATCGTGTTCGCGTACCTGTACCCGCGGCTGGACGCGAACGTGTCCAAGCAGCGGAACCACCTGCTCAAGAGCCCGTTCGCCGTGCACCCCAAGACCGGCCGCGTGTGCGTGCCCGTGCCCGCCGACGCGATCGAGGACTTCGACCCGTTCGCGGTGCCGACGCTCGGCCAGCTCCAGGACGAGCTGAACCAGTCGGGCGCCAAGGACGCCGCGTCAGGTGCGTTGAGACGGTCGGGGGTGTTGTTGCTGGTGGTGCTAGTAGGACGAGGGTCGGCTCACACGACGACGCGAGCGCTGCTGCTGCTGCTGCTGTAGAACTCGACAAGACGTCGATGAAGGAGTACGTGCGGCTGTTCGAGACGGAGCTGCTCAAGCCGCTGGCGCTCGCTGCCAAGCAGAAGCAGCGCGACGTGAAGGAGTCGGGCGCGGCGTTCAACGGCGACTGGTAGCAGCCACGCTGCGCGACGACGACGAGGGCGGACGCGAGCGTCGCTTGGTCTACTGCAGCCACTCGCCTCACGATGAATAGGAACTCTCTCCGTCCACGTCGCCGCCACGAGCGGCTCGCTACTGCCCGCCGCGAGCCGCTTTGAAGCGCGACACTCGCTTCACCGGTTGCTGCATCGACGAACACAGCGTCAGCACTCGCGAACGCCGCCGTAGCCCTCAGTCACCACTCAACACACACGCACCGCTTCGCCCACGGGCTCCAGCGTCACGACGTCACCCTTCGGATTGTTACCAGCGAACCGCGAGCGGATCGGCGCGGCGGAAGCGACCACCGGAGCGCGCTCGACGATCTCGCGCTCCATGATCTGCCCCGAGAACGACGCGGACGACGACGAGAACGCGGGCGACGGGATCGCCGCCGGGATGCTCCCGCCGCTCGTCGACACCTTCGAGGCGTCCGTGAAGGACGCGTGCGCTGGCGCTGACACCGCCGTCGGCTGCTTCGCTTGCGGTGGCGCCACGCGCTGGGCGGGCGTTGGCTGCTGCGACGACGTCGCGCGCAGCTTGGCGCGCATCTCGCGCGCCTTCTCGTCCAGCTTGGCGTCAGTCGGGCAGAGCGCGAACGCGCGCTCGAACGCGTCCGCGGCTTCCTGGAAGCGCTCGAGCGACGCCAGCGCGCACGCTTTCCTGTAGTGGCCCTGCCAGCAGCATCCAGGACGCACATCATCAGCCTCGAAGCAGCACCGCAGCGCAGGCGCTGGCCACGGACCTTGACCCACGCGTCGTCCAACGCGACCGCGAAGTTCGCGTCCTCCAGCGCCTCGGTGAACTTCTTCAGGCGGTGGTTCGCCGCCGAGCGGTTCCCGTACAAGATCTGGAGCACGCAGCAGCGTTCAGTCGACCGTGGACTGTGGACCACCGCTCTACGGGTTCCTGAACGACGCCACGCACGTGCGAGGACGGCTCGAGCTCGAGCGCCTGCGAGTAGAACGAGACCGCGTCGGCGAACTTGCGCTTGGCGAACGCGCTGTTGCCCTTGGAGCGCAGGTCCGCCGCCTTCGCTGCCGGAGGTGGCGGCGCGTTCTCCTCGTCGTCGCGAGCACTGCCGCCTTCTTCCCGCGCCTCAAGCTCCTCGATGCGGCGCATCATGTCGTCCCAGTTCCACGCGGTCTGCGCCTCCTTGCGCCGCTCCTCCTCCTCGATCTCGAAGAACTGCTCGATGTCTGCGCGTGACGCCCACGGAGACACCGGTGAGCTCAGCTCAGCAGACAAGCGCTGCACCCAACAACGAGCCCCAGGCCGCCACCTTCGTCCGCAGCTTTCGGCGCCGGCGTGTTGCTCTCTTCCTCGGACTCTTGGATCTCCCGGATGTTCTCCGCTTCGTACAGCTGCATACAGGACGTCCACAGGCTCAGGCTCGGGCGTCCGCGCCGCTCATCACGCGCCAACGCACCTTCTTGATGTCGAAGAGGCTGTCGACCTGACTCTTCTTCTCCGAGAGCTCGCTCGCCGCGCTCTCGGCCTCCTGGATGCGCTTCGCGAGGTCTGCGGCCACACCGCCCAGCTGCGTCAGCGGCCACTGCTGCAACACCCACACAAAGAGAGAGAGAGAGAGAGAGACGCACACACGCACCCGCCTTCTTGCGCCCGATCGTCTCGACGGCGCTCGACGCGCTCTGCCACGCGCAGTAGCCGTCGCCCAGGTGCGCCAGGATCTCGTTCGACCGCACGATCGTCCCGGGCATCATCGCGCGCTTCCCGAGCGGCACCTGCGCAGCAAGCATCAAGTAGCGCCCGTCAGCCGCCCGCCCGGCTCCAGCTGCAAGAGCAGCCGCAGTAGTAGAGAGCGACGCGCCATCACGCGATGGGTCAGCTTCTTGGGCAGCTCCGCGATCACGTCGGCCAGCTGCACGAGGTCCCCGAGCTCCTGCCGGAGCTGCGCCACCTGCTCGCGCGCGCGCTCGACGCGCTGTTGCGACCTGCGTGAGCGTCGGTAGCAGCAGCCGCCACCAGCTGCCCACATCCGCGCACCTCCTGCAGGAGCCGCGGGTTCGCCGCCTCGCTCGCCGTCGCCATTCTTGTTCACTTGTATTTATCACTATCGATTCCGTCCCTTGTTGCTAGAAATGCTCGGTCGACGAGGAGCGCTCAGGCTGCTCCGGAGCGCGCGCCTTCCTGCTGCGGCTGCTGCTAACGCTGGAGATGCGAGGATGGCGTCATCATCACCTGCTGCTTCTGCGCACCCGAGCGCCGCGGTCTGCGTGATCGGCAACGAGGTGCTCACGGGCAAGGTGCGTTTCTCGTCCAGCGCGTGCTTCTGGTCGTCCGCCCATCCCGTTGACCGCTCTCGCTGACCGCCCCGCAGACGCACGACACGAACTCGCTGTTCATCGCGAAGCTCATGTTCCGCCGCGGCATCGACCTCAAGCGCGTCGTCGTGATCCCGGACGAGCTGGAGGTGCGAGTGCGGCGCCTCGTAGGCGGCAGACTGGCAGCCTGAGTGCTCACTGCTGCTGCTGTTGCTGGGTGGACGCCGCAGACGATCTCGTCGACCGTGAAGGAGCTCTCGGACCTCGTGGGGCCGAGCGGCTACGTGTTCACGACCGGCGGCATCGGACCCACGCACGACGACATCACATATGAGGGCGTGGTGCGTGCTGCGAGTAGCTCCAGAGCTGACGAGGTGATGGGCGGAACGTGGGGCTGAGAATGCGTCGCGCCGTGGGCCCCAGGCGAGAGCGTTCGGGCGCGAAGTGGAGCTGCACCAGCCGACTGCCGACGGGCTCCGCGCGTACCTGGAGAAGCAGAACCGCGGCAGCGACCTGAACGAGGACCGGCTGCGCATGGCGCTGCTGCCCGCCGGCTGCCAGGTGCTCTCGACGGCGAGCTGGGTGCCGATCGCGGTCGTGCACAACGTGTACGTGCTGCCGGGCATCCCGTCCATGGTGCGCGAGATGCTCACGCACAACGAGGAGCACTTCGTCGGCGTGCCGATCCACCGCGCGATCGTGCACACGCTGCGCTACGAGGGGGACATCGCCAAGGCCATGACGGCGGTCCAGAAGCAGTTCCCGGGCGTGGCGATCGGCAGCTACGTGAACCTGACGCAGCAGAACGCGGGCGTCAAGGACGAGTCGTACAGCACGCGACTGACGATCGAGGGCCGCGACGCGGATGAGGTCGAGAAGGTTGCAGGCGAGCTCGCCGCCATCTCGGAGGGCTTCCGCTTCAGCACCACACTGGACGCTTAGCTGCCAGCGGCAGCAGTCACGAAGCTCCGATCGGTGGAACGATCACTACAGTAGATGACCGGCGCTACATTGCATTGCGACGCTTTCCCGAGCTTCAAACGGGGCTCCGAGCACTCGCTGCTACACCGTTCGGAGCTGGTGCAGCCTTCGTCTAAGGCACCGCCAAAGTTTCTTGAACAGCGAGCGTTCTTAGTACCGAGTCATCGAAGTGTTGATTACGAATCCATTTCTTGATCAACGCGAGAACTTTTGTGCGAATTGCCCACTAAAGACCTCGCGCCGATCAAGCAAAGATGGCGGCTCCTGCGGCGGCGGCGACAGCGCCGAGCGCGGCGATCTGCGTGGTCGCGAACGAGGTGCTGACTGGGAAGGTGCGCCGGCCACCCGCAGCGCCGCCGCCTTTGTTGCGTGGTCCGGCGTCCGAATGACCGAGTGGCTGCCTGCCTGGGCTACCCAGACGCACGACACGAACTCGTTCTTCATCGCGAAGCTCATGTTCCGCCGCGGCATCGACGTGCGGCGCGTCGTCGTGATCCCGGACGAGCTGGAGGTGCGAGTGAGCGCCTCTGCAACGGGGTTTCTCTTCACAAGTGCTTCAACGCTCGTGCACCACACCAACCTCACGTGGCGACCCGCAGGTCATCTCGGCAACCGTAAAGGAGCTCTCGGACCTCGTGGGGCCGAGCGGCTACGTGTTCACGACCGGCGGCATCGGGCCCACGCACGACGACCTCACGTACGAGGGTGTGGCGCGGGCGTTCGGGCTCGGCCTCGAGCTCCACGAGCCGACCGCCGAGGCGCTACGCGCGCACGCGCGGTCGCTGAACTTCAGCGGCCAGCTCAACGACGACTTTCTGCGCATGGCGACGCTCCCGGCGGGCTGCCAGGTGCTCTCGACCGGCTCGTGGGTGCCGCTCGCGGTCGTGCACAACGTGTACGTGCTGCCGGGCATCCCGTCGAACGTGCGCGAGATGCTCACGTACAACGAGGAGCACTTCGTCGGCGTGCCGATCCACCGCGCGACTGTGCACACGATGAGCTACGAAGGGTTCATCGCCAAGGAGATGAAGGCGGTCCAGAAGCGGCACCCGGGCGTCACGATCGGCAGCTACGTGAACCTGTCGCTCGAGAAGACGGGCGTCAAGGACGAGACGTACAACTCGCGGCTCGTGGTCGAAGGCCGGGACGCCGCCGAGGTCGACAAGGTCGCCGACGAGCTCGTCGCGCTCTCCAACGGCTTCCGCTTCCAGGGCGGCGCACTGTAAGACGACGCTCATGTACAGTCCGTCTTGACTCGTCCACACTTCCATTGAATGGCTCGGTCGCAGCGGGCGGTCTGGTCTACCTACCACTAGCATTGCCACCTACCTGCTTGCTTGCCTGCCGTGCTCGAGACGTCCGCACCCGTTCGCTTCCGAGCGCAGCGCTCTCCGCCGCCTCCAAGCGCGCCGAGCCGCCCACTGCTCACGCGGTGGAGCTCAGCAGCGAGTTGAGGATGTGGTAGATGAGCGTGAACTGCGAGTCGCGCGCCTCCACCGGCACGTTGTTGAGCCCGCTCTTGAGCTCCAGCAGCACGCTCGAGACGAAGCCGGCGATCGACGCGTCCCGCACGTCCATCACCAGCAGCGACTCGCGCAGCCAGCTGAGCTTCGTCTGCAGGTCGTCCGCCAAGTCCGCGCCGAGCTGCTGCACGAGGCACAGGATGATCATCTGCGAGAGCTTGAGCGGCCGGCAGTTGAGCACCGCGCGCACGTCGCACTGCTGGCACGTGAACGCCACGAGGTCCACGTTCTGCGCGCCGAGCGCCAGCTTGAACGCCTCCTCAAAGTCCTCGCGCGCGAGGAACGCGCTGACCGCGTGCTTGTGCTTCTCCAGCTGCTGCGCCTCGGGCGACACTGCGGCCGCCGCCACCGACGACGCGTCCACGCCGCCGCCGCCGCCGCCGCTGGCCGCGAGCTGGTCGACCTTCCGCGAGAGCTCGCCCACCACGTCGATCAGCTCCGTGAGCTGCTTGGTCACGAGCGCGTTGCTGTTGCTCTGCCCGCTGTTCTCGAACGCCGACCGCGTGCCCTTAACGAACGTGTCGTTGATCTGGTCGAACATCTTCTGCGTCGCGGCTTGGAACGACGGGATGATGATGTCCTGGAAGCACTCGCGGAACGAGTCGCGCACGGGCTGGCGGACCTCCTCCACCACGCGCTCGACCATGTCCTGCACGCCGCTGTGCATCTGCTCCGGCAGCGCCGAGCCGAGCGACTCGCCGAGCTTCTGCTCCATGTGCGGGATCAGCCGCTCCGTGATCACGTGCTGGAAGCCGTTCTGCACGGGCTTCATGAAGTTGTTCTCCATCGTGTGCAGCACGATGCGGCCCATCGCCGGCACGAGCACCGTCTGCAGCTGCTTCTGGATCGACTTCTCCACCTGCACCGCCACTTGCGCCGTCAGGTGGTTCCCGAGGCTCCCCATCGTCACGCGCATCTGCTCGCGGAGCTGCTCGTCGCGCTGGACCTGGCTCGCCTCCATGCGGCGCAGCACCGACAGCAGCGTCTGCTGCGCCGACTCGCTCGCCGTGTCGTCGATCGACGGCTCGTACTGCACCGACGACTCGTCCTGGAACGCGCGCACCGACGACGACGGCGACGAGCGCGCGTACAGCCGCAGGTTGAACGCCAAGCTGTCGTCGCCGCCCGCCGAGAGGGACCCCGTGTCGTCATTGGTGACCGACGACGACACGTGCGGCGGGCGGAAGCTGCTGCCGTTGGTGCCGTTGGTGCCGCTCGCACTGCGCGCTGGAGAGCCGATGGATCCAACGGCCGAGCCGCGGAAGCTCGTGTCGCGTCCGGCATCGCCGCCGTCCTCGTCGTTGTCCTCTTCGTTGTCGTCGTCTTCGTCGTCGTCGCCCTCCTCGTCCTCGTCCTCGAGCTCTCGGTTCTCCTGCGCATCGACCTCCGTCTCGGGCGACGCCGTCGTGGTCGCGCGCGGCGACTCGGCAGCCGACTGGTGCGACGTCGCGATGCTCGCCCCCTCGGTCGTCAGCGCGCCGACGCTCTGCCCAAAGCTCTCGCTGCTTTCGTTCAGCGGCAGCTCGTCCTCGATCGAGCCACGCGTGGACGGCTTCAGCGGCAGGAAGCAGTTCGTCGCCGCCACGTGGTACCGCTGGATCGCCTGCGTCTGCAGGCTGTAGAGCTGCATCGAGAAGTTGAGCAGCGCGTCGGCCGACGACTCGAGGTCGTTGCCGTCGCCGCCGCGCGCGGCCTGCGACGACTGCTGCACGCGGTTCAGCACGCCCATCGACAGCACTGGGTACGCGAGCGCGAACTCCGTGATGTTGTCGAAGCGGCGCGGCGTGCGCGCGTTCGCGCTCAGCGACAGGTGCAGCACGTACACGATCGGACGCGTGCGGTCGGCGACGAACAGAAACTGCGTCGTCGGGTCGAAGACGGTCTCGTGGATCACGTCCGACGCCGCCTCGCCGTCCGCCCCGCCGAGCAGCTTGACGGTCTGGAAGCACGCGGGCTGAACGCTCTCGCTCACTGGCGCGTTCCAGAGCGAGATGCGCGTGTTCTTCTCGCCGCCGATGAGCAGGCCCGACTGGTTCACCAGGTTGCCGCTGTAGAAGTGGAGGCTGTTGACAGCGTGTCCGTCGAACGGCTCGAACCGGTGCACGAACTCGGCCGGGTGGTTGTTCGGCCGGTCGCTCACGCGGTAGACGTGCACGAGGCCGTCCGCGCCGGCCGTGAGCAGTGTCTCGCCGTTGGGCGAGAACGCCACGTCGTTGATCTGCGCCGCCGACTGGCTGCACACGACGCTGATCTCGTACAGGTTCCCGGCGCCGTCGCCGCTCGCAGTCACGGCCGAGAGGTCCGTCACGAACGCCGTGCCACCGTTCACGATCGCGATCTTCGACGAGTCGAACGGGTGCCACCTGACGCGCTGCGCGGCCGTCGGGATCGTCTTGAGCAGCTCGCGGTTCATCGGGTCGTTGTCGATGCGCCAGATCGCGATCTCGTTGTCCGTGCCGGCGCTCAGCAACACGTCCGACTTGGCGCTGAAGAACGCGAGCTCCGTCACCGCGTGGTTCTCGTGCTTGCGGATGAGCAGCCGGTCCACGGAGCTCTGGCTGATCACGCGGATGAGCCCGTTGCGGATCGGGTACGAGATGAAGTGCTCGTTCACCGAGATGAGGTTCCCCAGCTGCGACGTGCGCTCCGAGTTGTAGAGCGTGATCGGCATCACCTCGAGCGAGCGGCTCTCGCCCTGCTGGTCGCCGAGCGTCCGGTACTCGATGAACTCGCCTGAGATGCGGGTCCCCGGGCGGCTCCCCCGGCGCGGCGAGCCGCTCAGCGAGCTCGTCGACGAGCCCGCGCCGCTGCCGGGAGCGCCGCCGACGCGGCTTCCACCGTCGATTGTGGAGCTCACGCTGCGCACCACCGGGAAGGACGACGACAGCGAGCTGATCTGGAACGTGCTGCCGCTGTGCTGCTGCTGCTGCTGCTGCTGGTGACTCGCGACCGGGGGAGTCGCGCGCGGCGGCGGGAACGACTGGAACATCGATGCGGGCGGCGCAGACGGTGCCGGCGGCAGCGGCGCGCTGCGCAGGTGGCCGTTGCTGCTGTTGGACATGAACTGCTGCAGGAACTGGTGCTGGTGCTGCAGGAGCTGCTGTTGCGGCTGCGGCACCGGCGGCGCTTGGTGCAGGAGCTGGTGGAGCGGGTTCGGGCTGTGCGTGATCTCGGGCGAGATGTGGTCGGTCGGCGAGAAGCGGCCTGTGGGGCGGGCATCGAGAGAGAGTCGCAGTGGAGCGTCAGATCGGCGGTCCGAGTATCCACGTGACCTTGTTAAGAGCATGATGGACGCACCGGCGTGGCCGAGCAGCGACGACGGCATCGGGGGCGTTGGAACCACCAAGGGCGGCGCGAGGCCGACGTGCGGCGCAGGCGGCGGCGGGGGCAGCGGCGCGAAGCCGAAGCCGCCGCTGCTGCTCGCGCTGCTATTCCGGCTGTGGTGGCCGCCGCCGTTGCTGTTGGCGCCGTCGAGGCTCCCGGAGGCGCTCATGGGGGAAGGGGGTCTCGTCGGTGGGTAGTGGGGTCAAAAGGGAGGGAGCCAGTCGCACACACACACAGAGGGTTGTGACGCGCGTCGGACGGAAGGAGCGAGCAGGAGGAGCTCGTCGATGTGATGTTGGGGTCTCAAAGAAAGATGCTGGCACTTGGGGATATGCACTTGAATGACACGTCATTAAACTGCGACAGTGAAATCCATTCTTTGAGATCGAAGGGAAAGTTCGTAATTACCTTCTTACGCTGTCGTACCTCCCGCGTAAAAAGAACTCTTCGCCCACTTGCGGGAGTGGCCAGTACGAAACTGGAAATTACCTGCGCGCGGAAGAAATTACGGAAATGGCTCGCACACGCATCGACGGCGAGACCGATGGCGCCGCCGCCGGCGCCGGCGCCGGAGGAGACCCCCACCACAGCGCCGCGTCCCCCTCGCTCATGCACACGACCCCCGACGCAGCCGCCGCCTCCGTCGCAGCGTCCACCGTCGTGGCAGCGGCGCTCGCTGACGGCCACGGCGCCGGCGACGCGCTCGTGCACGCGTACATGAATCTCGCGACGACCGGCGGCCACGCGGACGCCGCCGCGGCTTCTGCGACGTCCGCAGCGAATGCGCCACCAGCGGCCTCAGTATCGGTAGTGACAACGAGCGCAGGCGCGAGCGGTGCGGCGCTCACCGGGACGGTGTCCCAGCTGCTGCCGACGCGCTGCCCGCCGTTCCGCGAGAGCTACAGCGACATGGGCGAGCTGCGGCGCGAGCTCAAGGTGCTCTCGGTGCGCATGGGGCTGCCGTACTACATGCAGCACAGCAGCCCGCAGCGCCTGGAGGCGCGCTGCCCGACGTGGAAGCACCGCAAGACGACGCCGACGACGTGCGAGTTCGTGGTGTCGGCCAACCGCCACACGAACGGCCGCGTGTTCGTGACGCGCGCCGTGGTGGCGCACAGCGGCAGCTGCACGATGGCGCAGGCGAATCCGGGCAGCTACATCTCGGCCGCGGCGCTCATGGAGACCGCCAAGCCGTTCATGCTGCAAGCCGGCGGCGACACGGTGCGGCCGAAGGACATGGCGAGTATCATGAAGGACCAGTTCGGCGTCTCGACGTCGTACATGACCGCGTGGCGCGCGCTCAGCGCCTTCCGGCAGCAGAAGCGACTCGAGGAGAGCTCGTCGTACACCAAGATCCGCGGCTACCTCGACGCGTTCGTCAAGAACAACGACGGCTCGGTCGCGGCGTTCGAGCACCTCCCGGACACGACGACGTTCGCGCGCGCGTTCCTGTGCCCCAAGCCGCTGCAGCTCACCGTGCGCTACTGTCGCGCGACGATCCTGCTGAGCGTCTTCCTCGTCACGTCCGCGTTCGGCGGCGTGCTCATGACCGCGACGACGCAGGACGCGATGGGCGAGAACGTGCCGGTGGCCGTCGGCATCGCGCCGGCCGAGTCGGACGAGAACTGGCTCTTCTTCCTCCAGCAGCTCCACAAGGCGATCCCGGACGTCGGTCGCGCAGGGCTGACGTTCGTGCACAGCCGCGGCGAGGAGCTGCAGCGGCCGCTGCACGAGCTCTTCCCCGCGTGCCACCAGTCGGACACTGTGGAGCTCTTCGCGACGGCGACGGCCACAGGCGGCGTGTCCGCGTCCGCCGCGAGCAGCGACAGCGGCGCGAGCGCGGGCGTGGCGCCGCCCGACCACCCGTTCCAGTGGCTCGAGTCGCTGAGCACGAAGACGCCGCTGATGATCCTCGTCGGCTGGGTCTCCAAGGTCGCGAGCACGCTCTTCCAGCGCTTCGAGAAGTACGGGCAGATCAGCACCGAGTACGCGGAGGAGTTCCACGCGCTCCTGGTACAGTACGAGGCGGAGACGGACCACTACGAGGTGCTCCGCATCTCGGAGAACGGCTTCGAGGTGGTCGACCACCAGACCGGCCGCCAGCGCATCGTGGACTTTGCCAAGCAGACCTGCACGTGCGGCGAGTACGACGTGTCCCGCTTCCCGTGCCTCCACGTCTTCCTCGCGATCTCGTTCGCCGGCATGATGCGCACGGACGTCATCCCGCGCATGTACCTGATGTCGTCGCTCAAGGCGCTCTACGGCGGCCGCATCACGCCGATCGACGTCGAGACGGTCGAGTCGGATGGCGTGACGGTGCCGATCCCGCAGCCCAAGTCGCGCGGACGGCCGCGCAAGGTGCAGCAGATCCAGCAGTTTGGCGACGCGAAGCAGGAGAAGCTGGCGTGCAGCATCTGCGGCGTCAAGGGCCACAACAAGCGCACGTGCAAGCGCGGGCTCGCGGACGGGAACGGCGGCGGCAGCCACGACCTCGGCGCCGGGCTGCACGCGGGCGGGTCGGTGGTGGAAGAAGACGTGGAGCCGACGTTCCTGGACTCGACGTGTGCGTTGCCTGTTGTTAGTAGGCGACAGTTTGTCGATCGGTGCTGTCGCTGACCCTCGCGTGTGTGTGTGTCGTGCAGACGAAGAGGATCTCCCGTTCGACCACTCGGCGCTCCACCACTCGTCCGAGCACCAGATCGCGATGGAGGAAGCCGCGGCGGAGGCAATCCACGCGGTGGCGAGCAAGCACCAGCAGCTGCACGCGAGCGACGAGTCTCCGTCGGCCACCAAGCGCCGCAAGCTCAGCGCCGGCGGCGCAGGTGCGGCGCTCGACGACGCGTCGAAGGACGAGGAGCACCACATCAAGGGCCACGGCCACGCGGAGCCGACTGTGGCGCTGCTCTGAAGAGGCACGTGGGCGTGGGCTGCGTCAGCACTGTCATCCGCAGCTGCCGTCGCCACGCAAGACACGGTGAGGGGGGAGGAGCGCGAGTAGGAGCAACATGGATACCTTGTGTTACATTGCGAAGCTCTTGACGCGGCGCAGCAGCTCCTTGCGCAGCAGCGCGAGCTCCTTCGTCGCGCCGCTCATGAGCCCCGAATTCTCCTGCGCGCGGCGGATCAAGTACGGCAGCACCTCGTGGATCGGGCCGTACGGCACGTACTTGAAGACGCGGTAGCGCTCGTGGCCGAGCGTGTACGACACGTGGTCGCACATGCCGAGCAGCTGCCCGAAGTACACGCCGCCGGACCGGCGGTCGATGCCGTGCGCGGTCATGAGGTCGACCGTCTTCTTGACCGAGTCCTCGTTGTGGGACGCGACCATGAAGCTCGCGATCGCGTTGTGCCGGAGCAGCTTGGCCACCTGCGCGTTGTAGTTGGCGTGCGTGTCGGCGAGCGAGTCGTGGATCGGGTCCACGTAGCCCATGTCGCGCGCGCGCTTGCGCTCCTGCACCATGTAGGCGCCGCGCACGAGCTTGCAGGCGAAGCGGAAGTCCTCGCGGCGCGCGCGCTCGAGGTCGATGTCGACGCGGTCGCCCGCGATCTTGAGGTAGCACTGGAACGTGTTGTAGATCACGTCCCGGTTCGCGCGGTTGTACTTGCGCTGCAGGTTGAGCGCGAGGTGGTCGATGCCCGGCTGCATGTACGTCTGCTCGGCGTCGACCATGAGCTTGACGCCCATGACGCTGGCCTCGCTCGCGAGCGACTCGAGGCGGCTGATCATGTTGCGCAGCTGGGTCTTCTCGCCCGCGCTCAGCGGCTGCTCCTGGATGAACTGCGTGAGCGGGCCCATCGTGAGGTCGAACGGGTCGAGGAAGCTGACCCAGTCGACGAAGTCGATCACGCCGTCGCCCGACTTCTTGTCGAGCTCCTCGAAGAGCTGCTTGAGCTCCGCCTCCTCCATCTGCACGCCGGCGTTCGCGAGCCCCGCGCGCAGCGTCGGGTAGTCCACGAGCTTCTCGAGGTACTGCGCCTTGGCGCGCGAGAGATTCGGGCCGTCGAGCGAGTGGAAGAGCAGCTGCGCCTGCACAATGATCGACGACATGCGCATGAGCAGCTCGGGCTTGCCGAGCGCCGTGCACTTGATCGCGACGAACGCCGGCTCGCCACTCGCGGCAGTGGCGCCGGCGTCGAGGATCGCCTGGCGCGCGATCGCCGCGTTCGCGTCGCACGTGGCCTCGTCCTCGTAGTCGTACGTGCGCGCGGACACGAGGGTCTGCGAGACGCCGTTGAGGTCGCGCGGCTGCTCCACGTCGGCTTCGGCCGCGTAGTCGAGGATGCCGCCGATGCCGGCGTCCGCGAGCTTGTGCAGCACGGGGCGGATCTCGTTCACGTCCTCGCCGGCGCAAAAGTGCCCGAAGAAGCTCGTGCGCAGGAACTTGTTGGTGAACGCGGCGCCCGGGAACGCGTACGAGAGCTTCACGAGCCGCTCGCTGTGCTTCACGAGCGTCTGCAGCTGCGACGCCTGGAAGACGCCGTACGCGCGCAGCAGCTCCGCCGTGCTCTTGTGCTTGAAGATCAGCTCCGTCTGCTCGAACGACAGCGCAGCGCGCGGCGCGTCCGCGGCGGCGAAGTCGGTGGCGGGCGACACGGTGGCGGCCAGCGGCGCAGCGGCGCGGGACGTCGACGAGCTCACGCGCCGCAGCGCCGCAGTCGAGTGGCGCAAGTGGCGGCGGGGCACGTGACGCAGCATGCGGACGGGCGGACAGGCGGAAGAGGTGCGCGCGGCGCAGTCAAAGCGGAAGTGAGCAGAGGCGGAAGCGCACGCACGCGCACATGCGAGCGACGCTCCTTCGCTTCCTGTGCGCGTCAGCCCTTCCTATCTGGCCGATTTGACGGAAATTCGGGCACGATTCTTATCCAGCCAATCAGCGCGCACTTCAACCCATCTCCCAACACCCTCGGTTGACTGACTGTCAGGTGAATAACGCCTGCAGAAAACGAGTTGACAGCATATTGAAATAATAGTGACATACCTCGAAATTCGGACTCGCTAAAACGCTTCAATGTGGCCATCTGGCACTTGAAATGCAGACGAAGAGCTATGTGGACTGGTTGCACTTGCTCTGTGAGCAGCTCTGACGACTGTGGAGCTCCTCGAGAAAGCGGTGGCCATGAATGTGAACAGTTCATGGTGCCAGTTTCACAAAGAAAGCAACATCTACGGAGGTCGACAAAGTTTGGCAGCTCGAGAGCGAACTCCTGCACCGTGCTGGCGTTGAATGTGCACGCATTCTTCGCCAACGTGATCGCCATTGTTGGGCAGCCTTGTTTGGCGAGAGAGATGGGAGGGAACGCTGTTAGCGGAGAGGAGCGACACCTCAGGCATGGTTCTTTCGGCGAGAGTCTCGCTGCTCGCCGCTCGAGTAAAGGATCGACATCTGGGCAAGTGAAGCTCGCCGCTACGTTTCGCTCTTGCGTTGTGTGCGAAAAAGCGACCAAGACGAAGTTCACCGGGAAGTTCTGGACCCCGGCACGATTCGGTGAGCGACACTGGCTGCAGTGCTGGTTGCTTGCTTGTCGACTTGTGCGGCTCAACTATCATCTCGTGGCGCTGGCGTCGGTGCGGTCACGTGGACTCTGGCGTGTTCAGATCTTTGGGTTCTTGAGCGATGACTTCAGTTCTTTGTGGAAATCGCCGTGTACAAGATGGTTGTGGCCCAATTGCACTGCGCCCCAACTACAGAGTAGGCAGTGTTTGAGACTACCACGACTGTGGTGGTGGCGTACAAGCAAACTGCACTCGCGCTTCTCCAGCTCTGACAGACCATGAAGTACCCAATCGCGCAAGCTCCATTGCGCACTCCAACATCGTTCCAAGTCTTGTTAAGCAACGATCGAGGAGGTGTGTCACCACCGTCGCTGCTCTTCCAGTCCGATGTCATTAGTTCCTTCGAGAGACTTGCTCGCTTGACAGAACCAGCGTGACGCCTCGACACACGGGAGCCACGGACGCTGCGAGGGCAAGACTGTCGAGTCCACAATCAGCATTCACATCATCAAAGAACTCTATAGTGCTGTTTACCAGGGAGTATCTTACCTCGGTTATTTCACTGTCACTCCTTTCTGCATGTTCTTGTGGTGGCCACCATTTCCCGACCAGCGAGCTTCTAACCAGTGAGCAGCGCACTGCGCCGGCAGATCTCCCCCCCCCCCTTCATTCCCCTTACAATCCAACTAGCGACCACCATGGCGAGCACCGCGCCCGTGGACATCGACGCACTGCGCGCGACTGTGACGCGCCAAGGCGCGCTCGTGCGCGAGCTCAAGCAGAGCGGCGCGGCGGCGGACGCCGTGAAGGCGGCCGTGGACCAGCTCACGATGCTCAAGACGCAGCTGGGCGCCGAGGTGGCCAAGCAGGGCCCCGAGCTCGACGGGCTCTCGAAGGCCGATAAGAAGGCGCTGGACGACCTGCTCATCCGCAAGATGTTCGTCGTGCCGTCGTTCGAGATCTACGGCGGCATCGGCGGCTTCTACGACTTCGGGCCGCCGGCGTGCGCGCTCAAGGCGAACCTGCTGCGCGCGTGGCGGCGCCACTTCGTGTTCGAGGACAAGCTGCTCGAGGTCGAGTGCACGAACCTGATGCCCGAGATCGTGCTCAAGACGTCGGGCCACGTCGACCGCTTCACGGACCTCATGGTCAAGTGCACCAAGTCGGGCGAATGCTACCGCGCCGACAAGCTGCTCGAGGACCACGTCGAGAACTTCCTCAACAAGAACGCGACCCTGTCGGCGGAGGAGCAGGAGAAGCACCGCCTGCACGCGACGATGGCCGAGTCGTACTCGCCCGAGGAGATCCACGCCGTGTTCCAGGAGTACGGCATCAAGGCGCCGGGCTCGGGTGCGGACCTGAGCTTCCCGATCCCGTTTAACCTCATGTTCCAGTGCCAGATCGGCCCGGAGGGGAACCTCGTGGGCTACCTGCGCCCGGAGACAGCGCAGGGCATCTTCCTCAACTTCCGCCGCCTGCTCGAGTACAACGCCGGCAAGGTGCCGTTCGGCTGCGCGCAGATCGGCTCGGCGTTCCGCAACGAGATCTCGCCGCGTGCGGGGCTGCTGCGCGTGCGCGAGTTCCAGCAGGCGGAGATCGAGTTCTTCGTGAACCCGAAGGACAAGCGCCACGCCAAGTTCCACAAGGTCGCGGCGCTCGAGCTCTCGCTGCTCACCAAGACCCACCAGCTCACGGACGGCAAGACCGTGCGCATGGCGTGCGGCGACGCCGTGGCGCGCGGCATCATCGCGAACGAGGCGCTCGCGTACTACCTCGCGCGCACATACCAGTTCGCCGAGAAGATCGGCATCGACATGGCGCGTCTGCGCTTCCGCCAGCACCTCGACACGGAGATGTCGCACTACGCGACGGACTGCTGGGACCTCGAGATCAAGCTGAGCTCGGGCTGGGTCGAGTGCGCGGGCCACGCGGACCGCTCGTGCTACGACCTCACGGTGCACGCGAAGAAGAGCAAGGTCGAGATGGTCGGCACGCACAAGTTCGACAAGCCGGAGAAGCGCCAGGTCGTCGAGATCAAGCCGAACAAGGGCAAGATGGGCCGCGAGTTCAAGGCCGACCTGGCGGCGATCAACGAGGCGCTCGAGGCGCTCAAGGACGACGTCGCGCGCGCGGTGGCGTTCGAGCACGAGCTGGCGACGGCGGGCGCGGCCACGCTCGGCCCGCTCTGCGACGGCAAGCAGTTCACGCTCACGCGCGACATGGTGGCGCTCAAGGTCGTGGACAAGATGGTGAGCGAGGAGAAGTTCATCCCGTCGGTGATCGAGCCGTCGTTCGGCATCGGCCGGCTCCTCACGGCGGTCTTCGAGCACAACTACTACGCGCGCGAGGGCGACGAGAAGCGCGGCGTGATGGCGTTCAACCCGACGATCGCGCCGATCAAGGTCTCGGTGCTGCCGCTGAGCTCGAACGCGGCGTTTGAGCCGCTCGCGGCCGAGCTCGAGGCCGTGTTCGCGGACGAGGAGCTCGAGTGCAAGGTGGACTCGTCGAGCGTCGCGATCGGCCGCAAGTACGCGCGCGCGGACGAGCTCGGCATCCCGTTCGCGGTGACCATCGACTTTGAATCGCTGGAGAGCCGCGTCGTGACGCTGCGCGAGCGCGACTCGTGCAAGCAGGTGCGCGTGCCGATCGACGCCGTTGGCGCCGAGGTGCGCGGCCTCGTCAAGGGCTCGAGCTCGTGGCAGGACGTGCTCGCGCGCTTCCCGCTGGTCGCCACGGCCGCCGAGGAGTAGGCGCCGGCCCAGACGCGCGGCACAGGCACGCGGGAGCACGCAAGCATGCTCGCCTCTCTCAATGCTACATGTCTTCACGCAGTCTGCGTCCGATCCGCCCTGTGTCCATGGCACGCAGGTCCTGATACGAACCCTGCGAGCACCCCAATTCTCATTGGGTTTGGGTGAATCGTGTCATTTTGGGATTAGGACGTGAATAATGGGGCGGTCGCAGGTCAAGTTCCGCGAGTCGCATGGCCGCGGCGGACGCGGAGCTCGCGGCGGCGGCCGCGGCCGTGGCGGAGAAGGCGGCGAGCGTGCGGCGCGTAGCGGTGGCGGCAGGCGGCCGCTGGAGTCGAACGCGTTCCGCTACGCGGAGGAGCGCGGCGACGCGGAGGAGGAAAACGACGACGCGGCGGCCGCGGCTTCGAGTTCGAGCGGTGCGCAGTCGTTCCGCCGGCAGTTCTTCGCAGGCGAAGGCGACGTGCGCGGCCCCAGCGCGCGTCCGAGCGGCGCGTACTTCCAGAGCCGGACGATGAAGCAGTGGGACGAGGACGAGGAGCCGGAGAGCGACGCGAGCGCCAGGAGTGGCGGCGTGCTGGTGCGGATGCTGCGGGCGGAGGAGGAAGAAGGCGACTCGCAGCTAACGACTGTGCCGACTGCTGCTGCAGGACTTTGGGTGGCTCGGCGAGCAGTTGGCGCAGGTCGCGCCGAGCATTCGGTACCAGATGGACCCAAAGTACTGCGTGCGTGGCCTTCACCGTTCGGGTGCTTGTGCTGAGCTCGGGGAGCTACGAGCGCTCTCTTACGAGCTCCGATGTGTTGCGTGGCAGGGCGACTTTGACTTCGAGCCGCCGGAGCAGCCCGACAGCAGCGAAGACGAGGACGAAGAGGAGGACGAGGCGAGTGCAGCGGAGGAGGAGGAGGAGACACAAACGGTCTCCGCTGAAGCGAACACGAGCACAACAGCAGCAGCAACAGCCTCCGCGACTCCAGCGTCTGCGGTGACGGCAGCTCCAGCAGCACCGAGTGCTGACAGCGAACTGGACATGCTGCTGCAGCTGAGCTCCAGCGCGCCGAGTGCCGTCGCGCGGCCAGCAACGGCGGTTCCGACTGCTGGTGCTGGCGCGCTTGCAGTCCCGGGTGTCGAGAGCGACGCCCCCGAGCAGCTCGAAGACTGGCTCGACGACGTCCTCGACATGTGAGGACGCAGCATCGAATGACCGGACTCACCAAGCAGTAGCGCGTCGTCAGCTAAGCGTATGAATGGTGGAGAGCACTCGCTGTACGCTGCAGTCCTCTCAACTGATGTAGCACCTGCACTGGGATCACACGCGGTTGCGCGCGCGCCAGAGCTTCTCGTACTCGATCGGGTAGAAGTGCGGCGTGAGACCCGAGATGTCGTCGCAGTACACCCATGGTAGCGTGGTGGCGACGTCACCGGCGGGAGGCTGCGCGCGGACCTCCTTGAGTCCAGCGCACAGCGGAGTGTCCATCGCGAACAAGGTGCTCCCGGACTCGATGAAGCGCGCGGACGCAGCCGTCCACGCAGAAGGCACGCTCTCGATCTTGGTCGAGACAAACAGCAGTGTGACCACGGTCGGCGCGTTCCCGACTTCGGCTGGAAGCCGAGTGAGCAAGTTCCCCGAGAAGGAGACGCCCAAGTACTTGCTGCTGACGAAGACGTCGTCGGGGAGCGCGCTGATGTTGTTCGAAGGCAACGAGCCATGGCGCACGGCGCGCGGGAACTCGGTGATGCCGGGGTTCCCCTCGAGGCCGAATGCGGATAGGGTCGGCCACTTGTCGAGGAGGTCGTCCGGGACGCCGGTCAAGTTCGTCGCGAAGAGCTGGACGTTGTTCAGGGTCGGCGGCGGAGTGGAAGAGAAGAATCCGCTCGGGATCCGACTCATGTTCGTCATCGCGAGGTAGAGCGCCTTGAACTTCGGATGGTCCGGTGCTGTGAGCGCCGCGTCGTCGCCCCACTCCGCGATCGACGAGTTGAAGGCCTTGATCTGCGCAAGGTTCGGGAACGTATTCAGTCGCGGAGGCATCGTCAGCGCTTCGCAATGCGAGAAGACCAGCGCCTGCACCGCAAGAGGGTCGAAGCGCACGAGGGCGGAGTCGAGCTCGCTCTTGGTACCTATGATGCGCTTCTGGAAGCAGCTCACCTCCAAGACGGCGCACGAGTATCGGATGGGTCCGAGCGGGACGAGCTCGAGCAGGCAGCCTTTGTCCTGTCCAGATCGGTTGACGGTCGTAGCGGTGACGTGTGCAGCGAGAACCGCGAGTCCCCACAGCCACATCGCTCCTGCCGCGAAGCGTTTCTTTCGTCCCAGCGAGTCTCTAGGTACAAGCGCAGCGTGGCTCAAGGTGCGCGTGCGGACTTCGTGCTCGACGTGTTGTTTCTGGAACGCGTACAGCCGGAGCAGCAGGGTGGGGGGGGGGGGGGGGGGGGGGGGGGGGGGGGGGGGGGGGGGGGGGGGGGGGGGGGGGGGGGGGGGGGGGG
>JAASGM010000253.1:0-26712 GCA_023334215.1 Globisporangium cystogenes | reverse complement strand
GCAGAGGACGGTGAGGATCCCGTCGCGGCGAAGGCGCTGGTGGCGTTCGTGATGCAGGTGCTGGTGCGGCAGGCGCGGGACTTTGCGCAGCGGCTGCAGGACGACCTCGTCGACAGGCACCACACCAGCTGCGGTGGTGGCGGTTGATCGAGCGAGCTGACGGTAGCAACCAACGGCCCCGGAAGGAGGGGGAAGCGACAGAAAGAGCGGAGGGACGCTTAGTGCTATTCGATGTGGTGGTGGTGGTGGATGAGAGGCTGCGCATCGTCGCCTGCGAGGAGCTCGCGAGAGGTCAGTTCGTCGCTGTAGCGTTCGTCGCGTTCGTCGCGCTGGGCGCTGGTGCGCACTCGCACTCGGCGACCGCGAGCACGACCTCGAGCCCCGCGGACGCGAGCTTGTAGTTGAGGCAGAGCCCCGACGGGCGGCTGAAACAGTTGCGCCCGAGCTGGTGCACCCAAAGGCTCTGCAGCAGGCACATGTCGGCGCACTTGGCCTTCTTCACGTCCGGCTCGCGCTCCCACGGCGTCTCCTTGAAGAGGTGGTGGCCGTGGTGCTTGTGGTGGTGCTCGTGAACGGTGACTGTGGCGGCCGACGCGCCGCTGGAGGCGCCGAGCAGCAGAGCAGCCGCGAGCGCGAGGAAGGAGCTCTTCATCATCAAGCGTGCTTGTGTGAATCAGGAAAATGATGCATCGTGGATTGGCCTTCAGATTTGGCCTCGGAATTCCAGATTGTTGCGTTCTGGAATCTGTGCTTAATCTAGAAGCTGTTTTACGCTTTCAGAGTCGCATTCAAAAATCTGCTCGGCTCTGTGCATTTTCAACCACACGACGGGGTTATCACGGAGGGTTAAGTTCCGATCTGAGCTGCTGGAGTCCAGACTCCATCCACCCTGCATGAGAGACGACTATCTGCTGCCGGCCGAATGATGACGACAGGTGAGCGGCGCTGCGTGCGCGCAGTCTACGGAGCGTTGGGCGAGGATGGCGAATGGACGACGAGACGCTTCTTGAGCTGCTGCTTCGATCGTCGGTGGGTGGGCGCCCCCGGCGGCTCTCCTCTGTACGGAGGAGTGGGGATCATGGCGATGTCTGCAGGACCTTCGAGAGATGACGCAGCAAAGCGAGTGAGCTGGACAGCAAGTGGCGGCGGACGTCGCGGTGCCTGTTGCGGACAGCGGGAGGGCGGCGGCGGCGACAGGGAAGCGAGTGCGGACGACCTGGCGGCCGGGAAGGCGGCGTCGAGACGAGGGGGCGAGCAGCAGGAGGAGGAAGCGAGCGGAGGCTGGCGAGAGCGGCGAGCGGGCAGCTGCGGACGCGGGGGCTCGCGGGAGGCTGCGGCGGCTGCGACCAACGACTGGCGACCTGGTGGGCCGCCTGCAACCCTAGACATGCGGCGCCGCCTTCTGCGAGCGCTCCGACCACCTCCGACGCCTACGTGCGGCCCAGTGGTGCGGCGCTCCGACGGCCGCTCTGTCGACGCAGAGAGAGGGGAGAGAGAGCGAGCGGCTGGAAGGAGCGCTGCGCTGCTGCGCTGCTGCACTATGACCGCCCTCTCGGGAGCGCGTACGTGCTGCGAGAGGAGCCCCCACGGCGCGCTGCTCTTGCTTGCTGACCCCTTCGTTCTCCTTGCGCGCCGTGGGGGAACGACCAACTGCCACCAAGGACGAACCGAATGCCGGGGTTCCAGTGGCCGCCGCCCGCCGCCTGCGCTGCTCTCGCCCCGCGGCGACTCGCTCCCGCCTCCCAGCCTCTCAGTCTCCTTCCTCCTCGCCCGAAGCCTCGTCCGGCGGTCTCCTGGTCGTCGGGAACGACTCCCTCTGCTCTCCGTCGCTGCTGCTGCTGCTGGAGGACGCCAACTCGGCTCGCGACGTCCCTCGAGCTCCGCTGCGCGGTGTCCGCGATGAGCTCCTCGTGCTGCTGACTCGAGAGGCCTGTGGTGTGGCTGTTCCATCTCCCTCTTCCTTGCGTCGAGGCCGTCGGTCGCGTCGTCTGCCTGTCGACAGGGAGCAGGTGCGACGAGAGACGGCGGCTCGCGTTCCTTCGCTGCCTTCGCCTGCGACCGCCACCACCCGAGTCCTTCGACGTCGACACCCGCGAGAGGAGCCGCCCGAACGGGTGACGCGCTGTCGGCGGATCTCCGGCGCGAGCGGTTGCGGCTCGACGCGCGTTGTCTCCGGACGACGTGCGTCACGGCCGGCAACAAAGGCTCGTCCTTGGCGCTTGCGCCGAGTTCGCCGGCGCGCGCACCTCTCGAGAGGCGCCGCTGCAGGTGGCGCGCGAAGCTTCCCCCTCTTCCAAGCTCTGACGGCCGAGCTCTTTCCCAGTGCACGTCGTGTGCATGTCGTGTGCATGTCGTGTGCATGTCGTGTATGTGCTGCATGTCGTGTACATGTTCTGTAGTTCTCCACGTGTCGTCCATGTCCACACGTTCGGTTAGGTGCGACTCCCGTGATGCGGTCGTTCGCGCCGTCGCTCTCCGCAGGTGTGCAGGACGCGCTCTTCTCCTACTGGCGTCTGCCGCTCGCTACGCGCCGCGCACTCGCTGATGCGCTCCCGACCATCGAAGTTGGGGCGGCGAGCGCGCGCGTCGACTGGGAGCAGCTCGCGAGCTGCCTCCGCGGCGCCAGAGCTGGTGCCAACCCGGCGGAGACCGCGTGGGCGTTCGCGCTGCATGCGGAGGCGGCGGTGACGGCGGTGACGAACCCGCGCACCGCCGGCGGCCTTCCCGTGACACACGGAGAGCAGGTGGACGCGCTGCTCGCGCTGCTGCACGACGAGCGCGGCGAGTTCTACATGGCGTTCCTGGTGCTCGTGACGGTGCTCGAGAAGGCGCTGTACGACCTGCACCACCACCAGCAGCAGCAGCAGCGCCGCAGCTCTGAGCCCGCGATGACCAAGCGCAAGAACCTGATTCTGCGCGACCTGCTGCACTCAGCGCCGCTCGCACGCGCGCTGCCGGACGGGCTGCTGCGGCTGCTCCGCGTCCTCTTCCTGCCGTCGGGGCTCAACCTGCGCAACCTCGTCTGGCACGGCTTCGTGGTCCCGGCCGAGTGCCCCAAGTGCTTCGGCTGCCTGGTGGCCGTGCTGCTGCTGGCGCTGCCTCGAGCGCCGGCGACCGCCGGCGACCAGCTCTTCGACCTGCGCAGCTACGACGACCGCTTCGTCGTCCGCGACGACGCGCTCACGGCGCTCGTTCGACCCTCAGCGCCGTTAGCAGGCAGTGGCGATGGCGGCCTCGCGGACCTCGTCGCGGCCGCCAGCAGCAGCGGATTCGTTCCCAACGGACGGCGGCAGCTCGTGCGCCGGGCATTCGAGGCGCTCGTCGAGCGAGGGGACGAGCTCTGGTTCCTCTTCGCGCTGCTGCCGGTGCTCGAGCACGCGGTGCGCGTCCAGTTCGTCGCGGCGAACCGCGAGCGCTGGGGGCTCTCGAGCGCCTACGGCACCGCGCAGCTCGACGCCTACTACTCGACGCTCGACGGCTTCGGGCAGCGAGACAAGCACCAAGTGCTGCTGCACGCGCTCGTGGTGGTGGCGGACGACGACGACGACGGGAGCGCCACCGCCGCCCCGTGCTCGAACCAACTCTACGCGGCGCTGCCGGCGGCGGCGCTCGCAGTCTGCCTCGACCTCTTCATGATGGCGTCCGGCCCGAACCTGCGCGCGAAGCTGTGCCACGGCGAAGCGAACCTCTCGACGCTGCTCCGGGGTCCATCGACCGCGTCGTCGCCCTCCAGCGTGTCGGTGGCGACGCAGCTGCTGGTGCTGGCGTGGCTGTCACTGTGTCGCAGCGCTGACACCGCTACGGGAACCGACACCAGCACCGACACCGACACCAGCACCACCACTGCTCTTAGCGCCGTCGTTGGGGTGTTCGAGAAGAGCTACAGGAGCTCCTTCCATCCGTTCCACCAGCTCCAGCGAGCCCTCGCGTCGGCGCTCGATGCGGCGACGCAGCTTTCAGCGCTGCGAGAGCGGTACGCGCGGCTCGAGGTCGCTGCGATCGACGGCGGGTCCGAGGCGAGTGTCTGGATCGCGTTCCCGAGCGCAGGCGACGCGATCGCAGGAGGGAGAAGCGCGTTCGGCGTAGCGGAGAAGGCGAGCAGGCTCGACGCCTTCCGCGAGCTGCTGCTGGAGCGCGACGGGCTCTTCACTTGCGCGTGGATCCTCGAGACGCAGCATACAGCGCCGGCGAAAGGCAGCTTCCCGGAGTTGCTGGTGCGCCTTGGCGCCAGCCTTCGCGAGGTGCTGCGCAAGCTGCGACGCCACTACGAGACGCAGCACGACGGGCGGTTGGTCGCGCGTCGCAGCGCGTTTCTCGGGCTCCTGGACGCAGACAGCAGCAGCTTGCAGCTCCTCGCAGATGACGCGGCCGTCGAGTCGCACTTGCTCGCGTTGAGCGACGACGACGGCCTCAGCGTCGCGGCGTGCATGCTGGAGGTCGCGGCGTCCACGCAGCGTGCGTGCCGCAGCTTCCAGGCGCGCCACCTCGAGCTGCAGCAGCTGATCGCGAGCGGGCGAGCGCGCACGAACCACCGCCGGTCGTTCCTCCACAGCGTCTTCTTCCTGCCGCTCTTCGCGCGCGTGCAGGTGGTGTGCTTGAGCCTCGTCGAGCACCAGCTGCTGCACTTGCGCTCGCGCGCCGTGTGGGCCGCTGCCGGCGGCGACGCGACCGCCGCTGCTGGGCAGCTGTGCTCGCACGCGCGGAGCTTCGAGCTGCTGCAGCGCAAGCTGCTGCTCTTCGCCACCGCGTTCGAGGGCTGCACGAGCAGCGACGCGAGTGCGCAGAAGAGCGCGGAGAAGGCGCTGCTGCTGGCGCTGCAGTTCCTCGACTCGAAGGCGCTGAGGGCGGCGCTAGCGCCGTAGCTGCTGGTCACTCGGGACGCGTACAAGCGTACAAGAGCTCTACACTAGCGACGCGATGGACGAGGTGCAGCACGGGATATATTGGTGTTACGTGGACGACAGCGAAGCACAGGAAGAGCAGCAGCGGGTGGGGGCTAGCGGTCGGAGCCGTCTGCGCGGCGCCGCTCCATCGACTTGGCGGCGTAGTAGCTCGCGGCGTCGGCGTGCGGACTCACGGGCGCCGCGCGGCCGCTTCTCGCGGTGTTGGCGAACTCGCGCGGCACGACGAGCCACATGGCGGTGTGGGGCTCGTCGAAGGTCTCGACTTCGTCGTCGCTCGGCTCTTCCGCCCACTCGCCGTCGTCTCCGACGCGCCGAGCGTCGTGCTGCTGCTGCTGGTGGTGGTGGTGGTGGTGCAGATCGTCCATGTCGATGCTGGAGCCGCGGCTGCGCGAGCGCCACCGAACCGAGTGCGAGATGGGGACGATCGTGGCCATCGCGGTCGAGTCTCTTGTGTGTGCGTGCGGTGGGGCTGGCGAAAGCGCGAATGAAGCGGTCTTCGCGCTCCTGACGAGCGCTTCGAGCGTCGAAGGAAGCGGCGTTGAGGGATTCTTAGGCTGCCCAGCTGGCGCGTGCGATCGTCTGCAGCTGCTCGGCTCCGGAGAGAAGGAGCCGCCATCTGGGCGTGCATCCTTCCCTGTCGTACGTGGCGGCAGATCTCCTGATAACAGTGTTGAAAGGGGCAACGTGTTTACGAGCGAGCGGGTCACTGGGGGTGTTGCGTGTACTGTCGACCTGCTGCTCTACTGAACTACAGCACGGCGAAGTTGGTGCTCCGGCGCTCGCCCGAGGGCGTCAGCACCTGGCAGAACGACCCGCTCGGCGCGCTGCTGTTCTGCGACGTGAGCGCGAGCACCAGTGGTGGGAGGTGGCGGTCCGAGCCGAACGAGCCCTCGTCCGCGCGGTCGGCGCGCTTGTCGTCCAGCTTCTTCTTGTTCACGTACGCGGCGAGCACGACGAGCACGACGGCCGCGAGGCACCCGAAGACGCTGAGCACGATCACCGCCGGGGACGTGGGTCGGTGGCCCGCCTCCGTCTCCGTCTTGATCTGCTCGGTGCGGTCGGAGGACGCCGCCGGAGGTGACGCGCTCGCCGCGGTCGACGTCGAGGCTCCCGGAGCTGCCGTTGCGGCAGTGGAGCTCTTGACCTCGCTGTCCCAGTCCGCAGCGCGATCCGCCTCGTCGCCGACCTCGTTCGTCGTCTCGGTCGGTGACAAAGTCGAAGGTGTCGTCGACGCTCTCGACGGTGTTGCGGTGCCTTGTGTCCACGGCGCCGGCGGCTCCGTCGTCGCTGGCGAGGAAGAATCGACGGACGTCTGCTGCGCTTGCGGCGCCGGTGTCGACAGCGGCACCACGCTCGGTGCCGGAGCAATCGAAGGAGTTGCAGCTGGTGTCGCGGTCACGACCGGCGCCGGAGTCGGCTGCGAAGCGTGGCCGCCGCCCTTCCCGGGCGTGAACTGCTTGGTGCCTTCGACGCAGTCGGCCGAGGCGAACGAGACCGTGTCCTCGATCTCCTCGCCGCTGAGTCCGACGAGCGTGATCGTGACCTTGGCGAGGTCGACCTTGGTCGCGCTCTTGCCGTCGAGCAGGAAGTAGTACGCCGAGTCGACCATGGTCGTCGCCTGGCCGTTCACCCGGACGCTCGCGACGCCCGCGACGACGTTCGTCGGCTGGATCGCGGCCCAGAACTCGTTGCTGCCGTGCTTGAGGCAGTACGTGACCTTGGCCGCCGCCGTCGGGCAGTCGACGAACCGCCACGCGATCTGCAGGCGGTCGCTCTCGAAGCCCGTGATGGCCCGGAAGACGGTCGGCGAGAGGTCCAAGTCTCCAGCAGCGCACCCGGGACACTGGTCCACGATGTACACGACCTCGGACGCCTTCGCGGCGCCGACGCAGCGCGCGTCCGTGCACGAGACTTGCGCACAGCGGCCACAGTTCCGAGTCGCGGCCCATTGGTGCCCGTTGAGCGCCGCGTACTTGGTCGCGGCGTCCGCCGGGGACGCCATGAAGTTGCAGTTCCCGTGCTGCGGAGCGCTGAGCGTGTACACGGTGCCGTCGCCGCGGAAAACGCCGTCCGACTCGGTGCGTACCGGCGACCAGAGAAGCGCCGCGATGGCAATGACGAGCGTCCGCCGGAGTCCCGACAAGGCGTTGGCGGCGTTGGTGCTCGGCCGCATCCTTGAAGCGAGCAGCGAGTCGAGCTTCTCGCCAGGTTCGGAAGTGAGACCCGTGACGTGCGAGGCCGATGAGCGCCGAGCTGGTTGGTGATCGCGCTGATCGACCGCTGGCTCCTGGGACACGAGCACGTCGACGACGCCGCGCTCATGCCTCCCGAGCGCTCGGTCCGCCCTGTTTCTCCGTCGCGAGCAGCACGTGGACGGTGTCGACCAGCCAGACGGCGCTGGTGGTGACTGGCAAGGGGAGCGTGGGTGGGTGGCCGCCTCCAGCTGGCGGAACGCGCTCCTACACGAACACGCAGGCTGGGAACCTGCTCTTCCTGCGCGCAGCCGTTCGCACTGCGATCGGCGTCGACGGATCGCTGGCTCTGATCCATCGATCGATCGACCCCAGCGACGCTGACGGCGGCCGCCTGCCTCCATGGAAACGAAGGACGTGGTTCATAGCAAACTGTGTATCGCGAGGAGCGCGGCGATCGACGGCATTCGCCCCACTCGGCTTCCTGCGCTCCCGCACCCACGTCCGCACGCACTGACGCACCCACCTACATACGCTGTCTCCGACTCCGTCGGTCCTACAGCTGCGCGATCTCCGAGTTGACGCGCACGGGCGAGTGGAACGTGTCGAACGAGCGCTGCCGCGCGCTCTCGTCCCGGTCCGCGCGCTTGTCGTCGAGCTTCTTCTTCTGCGAGACGGCGGCCACGACCGCGAGCGCCACGACGCCGACGATCGCCGCGACCGCGAGCACCACGAGCACGGGGCTCGTGCCGCCGTCCTCCGCCGCGCTCTTGGTCGTCGCCTCGTTCACCTTGCCGCCCGAGCTGCTGGAGCTGCTCGGGCTGCTCGTCGTGGACGCAGCGCTGCTGCTGTCCGCGCGCGCCGGCGACGGCGTGAGCCGCACGACCGCCCCGTTCGACTCGTCCGACGGCGCCGACACGGTGCCGGGTTGCGCGGTCTCCGAGTCAAGGCCGTCCATGGAGAAGCCGTTGCTCGTGCTGCTGTTGCTCGGCGCCGGCGTCTTGTCGGCGTCGCTCTGGACCTCGCTCGAGGACTTGGGGCTCGGCGTCGGCGTCTTGGTCGCCGGCGGTGTCTTGGTGGCGGACGGCGCCGTAGTCGTTGGTGGCTTCGTGGCGGGCGGCGTCGTGACCTGCGCGCCGCCGCCGCCGCCGCTGTTGGCGCCGCCGCTGTTGCCGGCCGCGAACTGCTTCTTGCCCTCGGTGCAGGCGCCGGCCGTGAGCGCGACGGTCTCCTCGACGACCTCGCCGCCCACGGACGTGAGCGTGACGCGGACGCTGCTGAGGTCCGTCTGCGTCACGCTCTGGCCGTTGAGCAGGTAGTAGTACGCCGAGTCGACCATCGACGGCGTCTGGCGGTTGATGAGCATGCTCGAGACGCCCGCGCGCGTGTTGGCCGGCTGGATGGCCGTCCAGAACGGGTTGCTGCCGCCCTTGAGGCAGTACTGGATGCCGCCGCTCACGGGGCAGTCGACGAACTGCCACCGGATCTTCTTGCGGCTCGGGCCCTGGCCCGTGACCGCGGCGAAGACGCTCGGCGACAGGTCCAGGTCGCCGTGCTTGCACTCGGGGCACCGGTCGAGGATGTGCACGACGACGGACGTGCTCTGGTCCGCGCAGCTCGCGTCCGCGCACCGCACCTCGGCGCACCGGCCGCAGTTGCGCGTGCCGAGCCACTGGTCGTTGTTGAGCGCCGCGTAGTTGGCGCGCGCGGCCGCGGGCGCCGCCATGAAGTTGCAGTTGCCCGCGGACGTGTCGCCCAGCGTGTACGTCGTGCCGTCGCCCTCGAACTCCTCGGCGCGCGCGGCGGCCGCCAGCGCCAGCGCCAGCAGTGGGAGCAGGCGCATGCTGTCGATGCTGTCGATGCTTTCGATGCTTTCGATGCTTTAGGGGCACTGCGCGCTGACCGAGGAACTTGCACTGTGTACTGCGCGTGTGTGTGGCGGGCAGGAGGCACTGGCGCCATTCAGCATTCATTAGCTGCAGGCATCGCTCGCGCAGCTCTTCCGCCCAGCTGGCGGCGCGCAGCATGTGGGTGACGGGCAGCGCGAATGAGGAGGCGTGGCGGACTGAACTCATGTACCACGCCGGACTCGAATGGACACAGTATGCTGCTGTTTGTATGAAAGCGTCGAATCCAGGAAGCGTGGGTGGAAAAGCGCGGTGTCGACACGAGTCAGGGGTTGGGTCAGATTACTTGGATAAAGGATACCCTGTCCAAAGTGATGGAATGAAGTGACGTCAATACGCGCATTGTACCTGCTCAAACGAATGTGGGGAGTGATGGTGAACCGGATCTTTTGGTCAACTTGGCATCCTCCACAATAGCTTGAATCTGCAGTATGACAGAAGTGAGTTCGGTACTCCGATCTTCAGCGGAACGAATGCACCAAGCAACATGCCCCGAGATCCACCATCGCGCCTTCACCTCGGAACCAACGTCCTTGCAGGCGCCATCTCCCAGTGTGAGGACAGCGCCGTCTTCTCCGACTCAGAAGACGCTTCCTCGTTCGCCCAACAGGGTCGCCGCCCGCCAGAGCCGCTGCTACGCGAGAACAAAGTCGCGGATGTACGTCTTCATCTCGCGCACGCGGAGCTCGAGGTAGTCGAGCTGGTGCCGGAACTCGAACCACTCGACGCGGTGCGACTGGTTCTTGTCGAGCGCGAGCATGAGCTCGTTCGCGAGCCCGCTGATGAGCCCATTGATCGTCTCCGCACGCGTCGCGAGTCTCTTCTCGAGCGCGAGCGCTGCCACCGCTGGAGCGGAGGCCTCGCGAGGGCTCGACGCTGGATCCTGGCTCTCCGCGGCCGCGCTGGCGACACGCGCGGCTTCCTCCGCCACGAGCGACTCGAGCACGATCGGCTTGAGACCCGCGCAGAGCTCGTGCAGCGAGAGCATCGCGTCGCCGTTGCGGTCGGCGGTCGTGAAGAGCAGCTGCACCTGCGTCGCGAAGGAGAAGCTGCCCGTGCGCGCGTCGTTCTCGATCGCGTACGTGACCCACTCGAGCGCGCTCAGCACACCGTTCTGGTCGCGGTCGAGCGACCGCATGAAGCTCTCGACGATCGGCGGCGTCGGCTCCTTGCCGCGCAGCAGCCAGAGCAGCACGAGCAGCTCCTGTAGGTTCAGCACGTGCTCCTTGTCTTCGTCCGCGATGACGAACGCCGCGTAGGACGCCGAGATCAGGCAGAAGACCTCGAGTGTCACCATCTGCGGCAGCACCGCGTCGTCGAGCGCGGCCTCGGCCTCTCGCTCCGGGCTCGTGATGGCCGCACGCGGAGCGTTCTGGAGGTCGCTTGCAGCTGTGGCCGCGGCGCCCGTCGTGCGGCGCCGCATCGTCTCGAGCATGGCGCGCACGAGGTAGTCCACCTCGTGCTCCTTCGTGTTGGGGCAGTGGCGCTTGATCACCTCCTTGCACGTGCCGGCCGAGCACGCGAGCTGGCGCTGCGGCGGCGCCCCCGCCCAGCGGTGCGGCCACGCGTCGACCTGGATCGCGAACTGCACGAAGGAGCTGCAGAGCTGCTTGAGCAGCGCGTCGTACTCGAGCTGGTTCTCGTAGATCAGGCGCGTGCTCGCGAAGCGCTTGAGGTAGAGCAGGAGGCTCGGCTCCCTGAGCGCCCAGTCCGCGAACTCCTTGAGCGATATCGCGCCGCTCTGGTCGCGGTCGATCGACACGAACGCGCCGGCCGCGAGCTCCTCGAGGTCCTCGGTGCCCGGGCGGTCGAGCCCGACGACCTTGCAGAGCCCGCGCGTGGTGCAGAGCATCAGGAGCACGAGCTCGTGCTGCGAGATCTCCTGCGAGTGGTCGAAGTCGAACCTGCGGGGGACAGCGAGCGGCGGCACCGGTGAGCGCATGCGCTAGGACGCGAGGAGCGCTCCGAGGGCCACCGACAGGTCGAAGAGCAGCGGGATCTTGGTCTCGATCGGCGCCTTGCAGTACACGATCACGACCGCGAAGACCTCCATCACGTCCACCTGCTCGGCGCGTTAGCAGCACGACGAGTGCGCAGGTCGCAGGTCGCAGGTCGCAGGTCGCACAGAGACGCAGAGACGCACCTTGCCGAGCTCCCAGCAGTCGAAGAGCGCGAAGTGTTCGGCCGGGTCCTGGCACACGAGCGAGAAGATCTCGTCGAACTCGTCGGACGTGACCGTCATCTTGTCGCCGACCGTCGCCTGCAGCGTGTCGAAGTTGTCCTTGGCGACGTCGTAGTCCTTCACCGTCGCTGCGGCACCAGCAGCGCGTTCGCTCAGCGCGTTCGCTCAGCGCGTCTTCCTCCTCGCTCCTTCGCACGCACGCACCCTTCTTGTAGTCCTACGGCGCCGCCAGCGCCACGAGCGCGCGCGTCAGTCACCAGCCGCCAGCCGCCACCAGAGGGCTCCACACGTCGCCTTCGCACCCGCATGAGCGGATCGTCGTCCTCGATGATGATCTGGCTCGGCTGCAGCGCCAGCACGTTCCCCATCGCCGTCGGAGCTGGGGCGTCAGGCAGCAGCGTCCGCTCGTGCGCCGCCGTTGCCAAAGTTGGCGCGGCGACCGCAACGCTTCGCGACGACCTCCGCTGCTCGCGATGGAGCGCGCAGTCGGGAGTCCCAGCCCTCGCCACGCGCGGCGCCAGCGCTGGGCGTCCGGAGCTCTCGCCGCGTGTCCAGCGCCGCCGAGTTCGCCGGCGACGCCGCTGCCGCCGCTCGCGCTCGAGCCGACGTCGCCGCGCAAGGACGAAGGCGCCGCGAGCGCTCGGCGCCAGCGCGCAGCCCACGCCGCCGCGCTCCAGCCCCACCTCGAGCAGGACGACGCGGCCGCGCACGTGAACTCGTGGCCGCTCCCGAGCCGAGCGCCGCACAAGCGGCCGGTCGACGAGCACCCGGCGCTGCCGCCGTCCAGGTCGGCGGTCGCGAGCGCCGAGAGCTTCAGCGCCAACGCGAGCAGCTCGAGCCCGCTGTCTCCGCGACGGCGCACGGCCAAGCCGCCGCTGCTGCAGGAGCTCCAGGCGTTCGTGGCCGCGGGGCTGAGCGAACTGGCGCACGAACAGCAGGCGAGCGCGCGGAGCTGCCTGCAGCGGCTGCAGGTGTTCCGCCAGGTCTTCCAGCGCGTGATCGCGGCGTTCAGCGTGTACGCGCCGGTGCTCGCGCAGGTGCAGGACGAGTACGAGCGCGCGGTGGCGCAGCTGCGCGCGCAGAGCCTGCAGGTGCCCGCGCTCCACGCGCAGCTGCAGACGCTGCAGAGCCACTGCGTGCAGGAGATCGCGGCGCACGGGGTCGAGGCGGCGCGCCGCGCGCAGGCGCTCAAGAAGCAGCTCAAGGCCGCGCAGGCGCGGCTCGCGGCGCTCGCGGCGCAGAACGCGGCGCTGCGCGACGAGAACGCGGCGCTGCAGGCGCAGACCGAGGCGCTCGGGCGGCGCGGCGCGGAGCTGCAGCTGTCGCACCACTCGCTCGTGAGCGGCATCAAGCGCCACGACGACACGCTGCGGCTCGTGCACGAGCGCGCGCGCGCGGAGAGCCTGGCGCTCGCGCAGATGGCGAGCAAGTACGCGCGCGCGTGCGAGGAGATCGCGGAGCTCAAGCGCACGGTCGCGGCGCTCGAGGAGCAGGTCGGCGGCGTGCACGTCGCGGCGGACAAGGCGACGATCACGCTGCTCGCGCGCGAGCTGCAGGAGGCGCACGCCCAGCTGCAGAGCGCCGCGCGCGAGCGGCTCGAGCGCGACCTCGCGCGCCAGAGCGTGCTGGGCGCCGCGCTCGTGCGGGTGCTCGACGCGCAGGGCGTCCGCGTCACGGCGCTCGAGCTGCTCGCGGCGGCGGACCGGAGTCTGGCGGCCGCCGCCGCCGGCGACGTCCCAAGCAGCAGCAGCAGCCCCGAGAGTCCGCCGACGACGGCAGCAGCGGAGGCGCTCGCGGCGCTCGTGCTGGAGAAGCTGGAGAAGCTGGAGAAGCTGGAGCGCCTCGCGCCGCCTCCTCCTGCGAGCGCAGCCGGCGCGACGTTCCTGACCGAGCCGGAGGAGCTGCGCGCCGTGGCTGCCGCGGGCCGCCTGCTCTCCGCGACCGACGTGCTCGTGGGCCGGGGCTGCGCGCCGGACGTGCCCGAGTTCCTCCAGCTCGACGGCGTCGTGCGCAACCTGCGGTACCCGCGCGCGCAGCTCGAGCGGATCCTCGCGCGCGTGTGGCAGCACAAGGACGAGCTGGAGAAGCTCAAGCGCGGCCACGTGGGCGGAGGCGCGCAGCACGTGCCGCTCGCCAAGGTGTTCGCCCTGGTGCTCGGCCGCATGAGCGCCTCGCGCGCCGAGGCCGTCGAGAGCGCGTACAACACGCTCGCGGCGCTCGAGCGCTTCGCGTCGCACTCGAGCGACTGCCGCCTCTTCCTCGAGATCCTGCGCGGCGGCGTCGCCGAGGACGCGCGCCAGGACCAGCGCCGGGAGGTCGACGCCGTCCACGACGCGCTCGCGGCGCTCGAGAAGGACCGGAGCGCCAGCGGCGGCGGCGGAGACCCGGCGCTCGTGGGCCGCGTGCCGCTCGCGGACGTCGTCCAGCTGCTGCGCGCGGTGTTCCCGTGGAAGTCCGAGCGCGCGCTGAGCGCACTACTCCGCTCGCTGCTGCTCGACCAGCGCGGCTGTGCGCACGTGGACTACGCGGCGCTGCTGCTCCAGCCGCAGCCGCAGCCGCAGGACGACAGGCGGCGGCGAGCGAGCGGCACCGGACGCTCCAACTTCGCCGAGTGCCTGCGCGCGCAGTACATCGACGACTTGGTGGCGTATCGCTGCCACCTGCAGACGCACGTCGAGCGCGAGCTCCTCGGGTCGTCGGCAGCCGTGGCGAGCGAGCCTGGCGACATCGGGAGCTCCGATCCGCCGAGCGCGACGCACGGAGCGATGGTGTCGATCCGCGACCTCCGCGACCTGCTGCAGGCGTGCGACGTCGCCAAGCCCGTGCAGGAGATCAACCGGCTGCTCGCGACGGCGTCGGGGCTCTCGCTCGACCAGGTGCTCACGCAGGACGCGCTCGTGGTGAACGCGCAGCAGTTCGTGCGCAAGCTCCCGACGCTGCTCGTCAAGCCCTCGGGCAAGTTCACGCGGCCAGGAAGCGGACGCGAGACCACCAAGTAGCCTGCTTGTTCCTCTCCTTCCCCTCGCTCTCACCCGTCTCTCCACCACCTCCGAACTACAGCGGCCGTCCTGTTCGCAGGTCCCACGGCGCTGCAGCTCTGCTGTTCGCATGCGGCGCCGGAGTGCTGAGCGGCGGGATGTGGTGGCGACGACCCACCTTGTCGGCGGACGGCGGCGCCAGCGCCTTCAGCTCCTTGGCGTCTGCGTCCGAGTCCTCAAAGCCCTTGGCAGATGAGAGTTGAGCACCACGGACCTCCGAGAGCAGGACGCTCGAGCTCCCGGCCTTTGCTTCGGCTGCTGTCGACGAGCTCTCGTCGACGAACCAGTCGGCACACGGAGCCGTCTCCTTGCAAGTCCCACTCTTGCGGCGCTCGTCGCGCGCACGAGCCTCTCGGATCTCCTCCTGCGCGAGACTGGCGCTCGTCTGCCAGAGCAGCAGCTTGGCGCCGGCAAGCCACTGTTGATCTTGCTGCAGGCCCGTGTCGGGGAGCTTACGCACGAGGTAGCCGCGGCCCTTGCTACCGAGCGCCGGGATCGCACCGAAGAGCTGCCTGTCGTCCTGAGCTGCGATACTGTCGCTCTCTGCGAGCTGCTCGCGCAGCATCATGAAGAACGAGCCGTTGCGGTACACGACGACCATGACGGCGGCGTTCACGACGCCCTTCCACACGACCAAGTCGACGAGCTCGTCGTCGAGGTTGTCATGGCTGAACGGGCTGCCAGTCGCGAGCTCCAGCTCGAAGAACGCCTCGACGCCGTCCTCCGCTTCGAGCCACGCCTTCAAGTGGCTCGCGAGCCACTCGGACGACGACGAGGAGCTCGTGCAGTCCTCCGCCGTGACCATCGCGTCGACTTCGGAGAGGAACGCCTGGATCCACTCCTGCGACTCGGTCAGCAGCGTCAGTAGCGTCGGCGCGAGATCGTTGAAGCGATGACGAACGCTGACGAACAGCGACATGCCATGACCATCACTCGCTGGCGCAGCAACTGGAGGCAGATCCTCCGTCTCGCCGAAGAACTCGAGCAGGTGGCTCTGCGCGCGCAGGTGCGGGAGCACGTGCGTCGAGAGCTTCGCGAGGTCATCCAGCAGTGCTGGGCGGAGCGACAGCTCGCCGCTGTACACGTACTGGTTGAACTGGAACACCACGAGGTCGCGGCGCTCCCGTTCGTCATCGCTGCCGCCATCGCTGTCATCGCCACGGGCCTTGCGTTGACTACGACGCTGTTTGGAGCGAGCACGGGCGGGCTTCTCGGCACCGCGAGGCGCTTGTGCGAGCAGGCAGTACATCTGCGTGTCGTTGGCTTGAAGGATCTCTCGCTTATCACGCGCTGCCATGGGTGTCACCTTCGCGTTCGTTCTGCAAGTTCCTGGAGAGAGCTCCGGGTGTAGCGGCAAGACGGTAGGAGACATGCCCTTCTTGTCTTCGACGACAAGATCGCCCGATGTGTCTGGCGTCGGGAGCGCGCACCACAGCACGAGCTTCTTGATGTCTTCGTCTCTGCGAGGCGGTGCACGTTAGCGATCCCCATCACCGAGAGCATCGAGACACCGTGAAACGCAACACGCACTTGTATCGGCGCACGACGAAGCACGGTCCCGCTCGCGCGACTGCAGTGGACACAGCAACGTCAGCGCACCTCACTCACATATTCCAACCTGCTCCTTCGACACCGCACCGTTCGGGACGAACGTGTCCTCGAGCGTCAACTCCTCGCAGTTGTCGCGCAGCACGACGAAGTACGAGCTGCGCGCGTAGACGATGTCGAGCAGCACGTCGCGCACGACGATCTTCATCACGACGAGCACGACGCCGGCTTCGTCGAGGTCAGCGTTCGTGCTCGCGCTCGTCTGGAGTTCGAAGAACGTCGGATTGGCGGGCGAGACGATCCAGTGGAGCTCCTTCGCCGCCTGCTCGATGCGCTCGACCGTCTTGTCCTTCGAGAGCTCCTCGACCATGAACGCGCCGACCTCCTCCATTTGGTAGAGCACGTCGCGGACCTCGCCGCGGAAGTCTGCGATCCTTTCGATCGCCACCAGCGCGTCCTGCTGTTCGCGGAAGTGCGGCAGTAGCACCGGCAGGTCCGCGACAGAGATGCTGTGCGGAGGGCGTCCACCCGCTTTCTCCAAGCTGAGGCGATCGGGCAGCACGATCGTCCCGTGGAAGTAGTGCGAGCCACTCGCGTACAGCAGTTGGTACCGGGGCGGCGACGGTGTCTCGTCGAACTCATCTCGGATCTCACGATACGTCTTCGCCTCCTCTCGGCGACCTCCGGTATCATCGTTATCGTCGTCGCTGTCGTCGACGACGAACTCACTCCGGTAGTCGTTGGACGTGTCGACCGGGCACAAGACCGAGTACGTCAGCACGTACATGCGCGTGAAGCCGCCGCGCGCCACGTCACCAAAGTCGCCCGATGTGTAGGACGACGCGGAGCTCGCGCGGCCGTCGCTCTCGTCGTCGCCGCCGCTCGAGGACATGGCGTCTCTCTCGTTCAAGGAGTCGTCGCCGTTGTCAAGGAAGGGGCACAGATAAAAGTACTTTAGAATATTGATTCAATATTATTGAATCTAAGGTACTGTAGCAATCCATTTCTAATTCCAGGGCCTCGAAGCGACGCGAGGAGGAAGCTGACAAGCCTCCGAGCCTCTTGCTGGAACGCTGCCCTTGCGATCTTCGACCCCTCGGACTCACTCGCATCACTCTCCACTCCACTCGCAAAGAAGCCGCATCGGACGCGCAGTGCGGCGAAACATGGACGCGTCGACGCCCCTGCATGGACAGGAGGGGCCGCTGGCCAAGGAGCGAATGTTCATGGAGCGGATCCGCCACACGCTCGTGCGTGCGCAGCAGCGCCAGCAGCGACTCGCGTTCGAGCGCGACTCGCGCACGAGCGACCCGCCACCGCCACCCAAGGCGACGCGAGCGCCTCCGATCCGCTCCGCCCGGATCGAAGACCTTCTGCTGACACAGCTCTCCACCGGAGCTCCGCAGCCCGAAGAGGAGCAGCTTCGTCGGCTCCTGCGGGACCAAGAACTCAAGGAGCGCGAGGAGCGCGAGCGGCGTCGACAGTACCGACGCCTTCTCGACGCTCGAGACAAGTACCAGCAGCAGCGCCGGCAGGTGGAGCAGCAGAGCTCCTCGTCGTCCTCCTCCTTGCCGTCTTCCACCACCTCCAGCGCCAACAGCTTGTCTGTCGACTCGCTCGATGCCAGTCTGCACCGTCGTCGCCATCACTCGAGGGATCTTGAGAGCAACCAGGATGACCGACTCCAGCAGCAGCAGCCGCTGGCGCAACGACGAACGGCAGTCCGAGCCACGACACACAGGTCGTCAATCTACGAAGCCGCTGCGGCGGCGTACGAGCAGAAGCAGAGGCAGTCGAGTCTCAAGGCGGCGCAGGAGAAGTTGCTGTCCAAGCGCTCGGTTCGACGGCTTGTGCACGGAGACAGCGAGTCCGACGGCGACGACGACGACGACGGCTTCAGAGAGCGCGAGAACCAGGCCGAAGACTCGGGCGGCTGGTGTCCGCAAGTGCAACCTCAACATCAGGAGCAGCGATCGACTGAGACGCGCACCCAAGCGAAGGCGGTCGTGAAGACCCACACAACGCTGGTCCGGCAGGCAGTGGCGCTGCCGACGTCCGCGGTCGACGCGAGCGCGTACGCAGCGTCTCCGTGGCGCAAAATGGAGCGCGCAGCGGCCATCGAAGCTCCGCCGACCTCTGCGATCCAGGCGTCCGCGTACGACGAAGGCGTCGCGTGGCGTCGACGCTGCCAAAGCAACGAGATCCTCGCGACGGAGGCAGAGCAGCCAGCGAGGACGCGCGAGGAGAGCGCAGCACGACGGCTCCAGCCTGCCGGGCCGAGTTCGCCGGCTGCTCCGCGCCACTACTTCCCCGTGCGCGTTCCGCTGAATCGCGGACGTCGTCGCCCTTGTCGCTCGCGTGGTGTCGACGCAGGACAAGAAGGCGTGAGCTGCAGTCAGCAGAGTCGCCAGACTCTGCCACCGCAGCCGTGGGTCGTCGAGAAAGAGCTTCTCCTCCCCAAGAAGCGTTCCGACACCAACCTGGAGCCCTCGCTACCCCCGAGCCATCGGGCTGCTCCGAGCGCCTGTGGTGCGTCGGTGCGCAGCGGACGCTCGTCCACCACGAGCACCTGCAGCACGTCGACGGCCACCTACTTGTCCACCAGCAGCATCGCCGACTTCTCGTTCGCAAGCAGCCGCGTCGCCACCGCCGCGAGCTCCGCGACGACCGCCAGCAGGCGCAGTTCGCTCCCCAGCAGCAGCGCCAGCGCACCGATCATAGTCACGGTCACTGCCAGCGCCGCCGCGGTGCGTGCGCTCCGAGCCCACGCCGAGCTCCTCGTGCCAGCTCACACGCTCCTGGGGAAGCAGCCGCGGCGAGGACGCGGCAGCCGACGCGTGTCGTTCCTCGTCACCAGCGTGTATCCGCTGGCGAGTGACGCAGGCGCTGGAGTCAGCAGCGCTCGCGTGGAGCTGCGGCCGGTGTTCCAGTGAGTGAGCAGCAGAACGAAGTCGTGAGTCGCCCAGTGATACTGAAGCAGCTACGTCAGGAGGTCGAGCAACGGTGTTAGGCAGATATTGCTGGGGTATGCAAGAGGAGCAGGACGCCTCGGGGGGAGTTGGAGCTGCTTGGGGGCGGCGCTAGGCCCAGATCTTGAGCAGCGTGTCCCAGCTGCCGGTGCAGAGCGCCTGACCCGCCGGGTTGACGCCGAGGCACGAGACGCGGTTCTCGTGGCCCGCGAGCTGGTAGATGTGCTGGCCCGTGGAGCTCAGGACGTCCCAGCAGTAGCAGTTGTAGTCGTCGTAGCCGGCGAAGAGGAAGCGGCCGGACTTGGAGAAGCTCACGGACGTGATGCCGCAGAGGATCTTGTCGTTGCTGAAGTTGTTGAGCTCGCCGTAGGCGCGCAGGTCGAAGAGCCGGCAGCTCGAGTCGTCGCTGCCCGTGCCGAGCGCGTTGCCGCTCGGGAAGAAGTCGACCGAGTTGATGTCCGACTCGTGGCCGTGGAACGTGTGCGTGGTCTTGCCCGTGCGCAGGTCCCAGACCTTGGCGGTCGAGTCGCACGAGCCCGAGATGAACATGCTCGGGTTGTGCGGGTTGATGCTCACGGACATGACGTCGCCCGCGTGCTCGCGGAACGTCGTCTTGACCTCGCCGGACTCGACGTCCCAGAGGATGCAGTTCGAGTCCCCGGAGCTCGTGACAATGCTCGTCTCGTCGATGAAGCGGCAGCACGAGAGGTACCCGTCGTGGGCCGCGAGCTCCTTCGTGGCGCGCATGACCTGCGCCTGCGACAGGTGGAAGATCGAGCAGAGGTTGTCGAGCCCGCCGCACGCGACCATGTTGCGCTGCTTCTGCTCGAACGCGCACGTCATGACCCAGGACGACCGCAGCGGAATGGCCTGGATCTTGTTGGTCGACTGCGCGTTCCACACGATGAGCTTCCCGTCCTGGGACGCCGACACGAGGCTCGCGCTGTCGCCGCCCCACTGCATCGCGTAGATCTTGCCGAAGTGGCCCTTGAGCAGCCGCCGGCACTTGGGCGCCGCCGGGATCGCCTTGCCGCCGCCGCCCCCGGCGCTCTTGAAGCCGCCGTCCGCCTTGGCGTCGCGCGTCTTCTCGATCTTCTCCTTGAGCGCCTCGCACTTCTTCTTGAGCTCCGCGGCGTCCACCATCTCTGTGTGTGCTTGCGCCTATGTATCAGGCAGGGGGAGGGGTGAAGGAAGCTGCTGCTGCTGCTGCACGTGCGAGCGGCCGGTTGGCGAAGTGGGTCCGGGGTCGAGCGAGCGGCTTCTTCGTGCGAGCTTGAGGAGGCGTTCGCGAGGTGGATGGACGATCTCTTCTTGGTTTTTGTATACTTGATGTCGAATTTTGTGCCAGAATAGATCGAAAAAATAACAACTGGCAAAACCGACATTTTATAGAAACTTCGGAAATACACGAAGCGAAAAGGTATATTATATCGGATGCAGATCTGAGACTGACGCCTGGAATCAGATGAGCCCACCACTCACAGTTGCGAATCAAACGACGAGGAGCTCCACAGCATCCAGCGATGCTGCCCGGCCGCAAGCGCGCGAGTCTCGCGGTGGACACGGCGACCAGCACCACCGGCGGCGACCGCGCGTCCCCAGCGTCTGATTCTACCACCGCTTCGCCACCTCAACCAGCACCAGCAGCACCACCGCAGCAGCAGCCGAATCAGACGGCGCTCTACCTGCACGAGTCCCCCGTGGCAGCCGCCGCCATGTACCAACAGCTCGCGTACCACCACCAGCAGCTCCTGCAGCAGCAGCTCGCATACCAGCAGCTCCAGGCTCAGGTGCAGGCTCAGGCACAAGCCCAGGCACAAGCCCAGGCTCAGGCACAAGCCCAGGCTCAGGCTCACGCGCAACAACAACAGCAGCAGCAGCAGCAGGCGCAGGCGGCCGACTACGAGCTGCTCGAGGACTTCTGCGCGTTCCTGGAGAGCCGCGTGCGGACCAAGAACCTGCCACTGCTGCGGCGTGTGGTGCTCGAGTTCCTCGCGCGCCAGGAGCAGGCGCTCGCGCACTTCAAGCGCTTCGGCGCGAACCCCATCGCGCTGCTGCCCTTCGAGGTCGCGGACGCCCCCACGCGCCAGCGCGCGACGCTGCTGCTACAGAAGCAGCGCAACCGGAACGGCACAGGTGGCGCCAAGGTCGCCGCCGCGGTCTTCGACTTCCTGCACGCGCGCGTCGCCACCAAGAACTTCGAGCTGGCCAAGCACTTCTTGGCCGAGTTCCGGGTCGGCAGTGAGAAGGCGCTCGCGAACTTCGTCAAGCTCGGCTCCGCGGCGGTGTGCGTCATCCCATACGAGCCCACGCGCGCGACGGCCCCGCCCCGGCACCTGCTCAGCCCGCCCCGAGCTCCTCTTCAGCAGCAGCAGCAACAGCAGCAGCAGATTCTGCAGCACGTCTTCACGAACCAGCAGCACGCCGGTCCGCTCATGGTGTACCCTCCCCACCTCCAGCACCACCTCCAGCAGCAGCCGCACCAGCCGCACCACTTCCTCCAACAGCAGCAGCAGCAGCAGTTCATGTACCAGTACGCGCGGCAGACGCCGTACGCGGAGCCTGTGAAGACCCAGGCGCTCGAGCAGGAGCAGCCCACCTCGGAGTCGGTGATGCCAGCCATGACCCCCAAGCACGAGCGCATCAAGAAGATCCCGACGAGCCACCAGCAGCCTAAGGGCCCCGCCCCGCACGAACTGAGCGAGCGCTCGAACGCGACGTCAACGACGGAGGGCAGCGAAAGCGGCCGGGGGGCGGCGGACGTGGTGGTGCGGCCGGGAAAGCGCGCGGTGCGCAAGCCCGTGCGCTTCGCCAAGGAGCAGGAAGGGGGCACTCCCTGGCGCGCCAAGCGGCCCAGGTTCGAGCTCAGCAACGACAGCGACGAGGAGGAAGAGGAGAGCGACGACGACGACCACCACCACCGCTCCTCTCACTCGGTGAGGCGGCGCGCCAGCGCTGCTCCGGTGCGCGTCAAGAGCGCACGGAAGACCGCGAGCGCGCACCCTCCGCTCCGGCACCGCGGCCGACGACCTGCTGGCGGTGCTGACGCGGCGGACGCTGGAGGAGAAGAGGCGAGCGGTGGTGGTGGCAAGACGGTGGTGAACACGATGATCGACGAGACCATCCAGCTGCTGGTGGAGGAGAAGCAGGCGTCGCGCGTACGTGCAGCGTCTTCGGAGGACGGCGGTGGTGGCGGTGGGGAGATGGCGATGACGCACCGCCACTGTCCGGACAAGGCGGCGACGGACGTTCGCGTCGAGATCCGCGACCGGATGTCCGCGTACGAGGCGCGCGAGCCGTGGACGCGGATCTTCTGCGACCTGCCGGTGCCGTTCGACACGGAGGATGCGCCGGAGCTCGCCGAACGGCTGCAGCTCTTCTGGGAGCAGCACGCCCGCGCGGTGTGGGAGCGCCACTTCTGGGCACCGCTGGCGGCGAACCGCGAGTCGACGGAACTCGCGGCGCGTCAGTTGCGGCAGCAGACCGCGATCCGCACGTTCGAGGTGCTCATCCGCGACGCGTTCCAGCGCTTCGGCGCCCGGTTCTTCGTGCAGCTCGACCGGAAGCGCCACCCGGGCTGGTGGTACCGGCGCACGGTCGTCGACCTCCAGGCGCTGCACAAGGCCGTCGGCGCGGAGCAGTGCTGGCGCTACGTCGAGACGCAGCTCGAGGCGCGGTTCCCGGACTGCGGGGTCACGCTGTCGCTGCTAGGTGCGGCTTTCAATGCGAAGGCCGCGAGCGACTCGATGTGGACGGCGCGCGTGTCCGCGGCGCCGTTCGCGGCCGCCATCCAGAAGATGAAACAGACGCTTCATGCGCGGGAGGACGCGGACGCTGCCATCGCGCGTTCGATTTCGCTACGGAGGCCAAAGGCGGTCGTCGCGGCTGTCGAGGAGGACGCCGAGAGCCGCTTGGCGCTCTCGACCAACGAGGACGAGCGCGAGGAGTGGCTCGTCGAGGAGCTCGCGCGCGCAAGCGAAGCGACCGAGAAGCTGGTGGTGGCTGAGTAGAAGGCAGAGAAGAGCGAGGACGGGAGGTGGCGATAGCGAGAGCGTGTACGTGGTGGTGGTGTCGTGAGCCGAGTGTTGAAAGGTGGAGCAAGTGCGTCTGTGCGTCTCGGGAGATCTGTGGAAGAGTCGGGATGGCCGAGTTCCCAGCGCTCGCGCGCGCCAAGCAGCGCTTCCTCGCTCGCCGAGCGCTGGCGACTGCAGCGCCGCCGGCTCGTACGCCAGAGCCGCCGCCGGGAGTCGCCGGAGACGCGTTGGCGCGTAAGAAGCTGCGAGGACTCTTCGACGACCTGGACGCGGAGCTCAGCGCGCTGAGCCGCGACGTCGACGCGATCCACACTGAGGTCGCCTGTGCGCACCGCGAGGCTGCGCTCGAGCTCGACGCGATCACCGCCAGCTTCGTCCTCCGTGGATCAACAGGCTCGGGCACTGTCGCCGCGCCACAGGAGCAAGACGACGACAATGACGACGTGCTTGACACACCAGCACCACAAGTGACGACTTCGACCTCGGACGCGACGCTGCACGACACGCGACTTGCGACTCCGAGTCGTCAGTTAGTAGCCCCACCACGCAGCCGCGTCGCTTCTCTCGCGCTCTGCGCGGTGCACGCGCTCGTTCTCCAGCGCTTCGTGCGCCGGTTCCTCTTCTCGCGACTCTATCCGAGCGGAGAGCCGCAGTTCACATGTGCGCAACAGCTCCGGACGCGCGCGACTTCCTCCCGAGCGTGGCGGCGCTGGCGATCGCTCGTCGTCCATCGTGAGCGCAGCCGCGCGACGTTTGCCGCTGCCGTACAGCGTATGAGTGCCGATCGAGCTCACAGCGCCAGCGTCGCAGCGGCGGAGCGAGTGCGCGAGTGTGACGGGAAGTTCGCGGTGGCCAAGCGCTTCCACGAGACGAAGCTGCTCTGGTGCGTGGTCCGCGGCTGGCTGCTCGCAATGGCGGCGGCTCCAACTGCACGGACGAACTGACGCGGAGCGCTCGATAGGGGGGAGCGCGTTCATTCAATAGACACGTGTGGTGTTGCTACGATCATGCGGCCGAGCCGGACTTGTGCGACGAGTGCGTCGCGTACGCTGCCCGCGAGGTGGAGCCCGAGGCCGGCGGCGCCTGGTGTCTGGCGTCGAGCAGCTTGAGGAGCTCGAGGTGCGCGTCTGCGTCGTTGCCGCCGTCGCTGCGGCCGTCGTCCGAGTCGTAGCACGTGTAGTGGTGCTCGAGCGGCTGGTCGTCCGTGTCCGGCGCGCAGATCGCCGCGATCATGACGGGCGTCGGCGGCGCGCTGTCCTTCTCTCCCGCCTGTGGTGGTGCCTCGGAGCTCGGCCACCAGGCGCTCAGGAGCTGCCGTGTGCCGCGGTTCGTGGCGTGGACCCAGACGCGCAGCATCTCGATGGACGCCGACGCTGCCATAGTTCGGAGGTGTCGGAGGTGTCAGATGTGTCACGTGGGCAGCCGAGTTGCGAGTGAGAAGGCGCGTCGTCTCGAGCTCCTCGGGAGAACCCGCGCGGCTGTGTGCGCGAGAGAGCGCGTCGCGTTCGCTCGGAAGGCCAGAGAGTCACGAGAGTCAAGAGAATCACGCCCACAGGAGCGAACTGCGGACCGATTGTGCGGAACATCGCTCCTCCGACAGCAGCGCGATGTCCTGGTAGAACCTCGTGTTCGCACTGCTGGTGGTGTTTGAGAGGGGATCTGCAATGGGAACTCCGCAGATGAGTCGACTTGGCAACTTCGAAAGACCTAAAATTACTATCCGAACCACCCATCACTGTAATATTGGTATCGTTGTGACTTCGAAGAACTCAATAACCTGTAAAATCGGGTATTGATTCATTTTTTTTCCCTTTGATCTTGCGTTGTTCACTATCGGAATGCGACTCGACTCGGCCACCACTCGAGTCATCGCTTGAAGCTGACGACCATCCATGTTGCACTGCACTCACTACCACCAACTCCTACGCTCCTACACCTACTTCACCTCCTGCGCTCCTACACCTACTCCATGTACTAGTACGTCGCGACTCAACACACAGAGCGTTAGTGGAACCAGCGCGAGAAGCGCGAGCTGCGCGTCGTGAGCAGCGCTCGGCCGGACGGCGTCCCCGGGTACGGGAAGTGCTCGTAGCAGCTCGAGGCCGACGACGAGATGCAGCTCCGGTCGCTCTTGGGGCTCGTGAACGCGCGCGAGCGCGTCGACGTTGACGACGTCGCGGAGCACGGCGTCTGCGCGCCGACGACGGCGGCGGCGGTGACGCGGCAGTCGAGCGGCGCGTCCTGCAGCGCGCTCTCGCGCACCGCGAGCTCGCGCGCGCTCTGGTGCGTGGCGGCGAAGACGCAGCCCGAGCAGAAGAGCACGGTCGTCTGCACTACGGCCCCGAGCGGCGAGAGGAAGTGGAGCTTCTTGGGCACGCAACAGCGCGAGCACACGCGCTTGCGGCAGACCTGACACGCCCGGAGCGAGTGAAGGCTCGCGCGCTGGCCCTTGTAGCAGACCTCGCAGGTCGAGGCACCCCGGGCGGCTCGCGCTGAGTTCACCGGCGGATGCTGCGCGGCGCTCAGCGTCGCCTCCCACGCGAGCTTCTTCATGTGCGCGCACCGCACGGTCTTCCAGATCGCCACGACGGGCCCGGCGGCGGACGCCATCGCGGCGCTCAGGCGCACGTCGCCGAGCGGGTTGAGGAAGCCCTGCATGAAGAGCTCCACGGAGCCCTCGCGCGGCTGCCGGAAGAGGCAGCACATGGAGATCCGCGCGCGCACGACGTTCATCTCGTGCAACTCGCGCACGCCCGGCACCGCGACCGAGTGGACGACGTGGAAGCCGACGCGCTCGCCGCCGGTGCGCAGGTCGCACACGACGCCCGTGGCCTCGACGAAGACGAAGTCGCGGAAGCGTACAAGCGAGCGGCACACGCCGTTGTGGCGCTTGGCGCACCACTTGACCGCGAGCGAGCGCAGCGGCTCAGCTGGCGTCGGCCGCGCCAGAGACGCGAGCACCTGCGCGTCGACGATGTCGTCGCCCACGTACGCGGCTCGGATCTGCGCCATTTCGTGCGTGTGGCTCAGCAGCCCGTAGACGACGTCGTCCACGGTGCCCTGCACGCTCCCGACGCCCACCATCATCGGCAGCGTCGGCTGCTGCTGCGGCGGCGTGCACTCGAAGTCGTCGAGGCACTCGACTGCCTGCTGGTTGAGCTGTTGCTGCTGGCTGCGCTCGAGCCGAGCGTGGAGGTAGCTCGAGCGCTCCTTGTACACGCGGACGTTGTCGCGGTGCTTGAGCAGGCGCCAGCGCAGCGCGTCGACGTGAGGCGCGGCGCTCCGCGCTTGGAGCTCGCTGCACTCGCGCAGCGTGTCGGCCACGAGCGCGTCCACGACGCCTTCGAGCGCCGCTTGGTCCTGCGCCGTGAGCTGCACGCGTGGGAACGCGTCCGGTGCGAGTGGGAACCCCATGGCGAACGTGTGTTGCTTGTGGCACGGAGGCTGGAGATGTGGGCGAGGCCTAGCGGATTCGGTTGTGGAGTAGCCGAGAGCGCCGCCGCTGTTGTCCACCCCTTCGTCCGTGATGTGGATCACGAGCTTCTTGGATCTTGTACTGCAGACTTGAAGCGCCAGCATGCCGGGTACCCGGGGAGCTACAGAGCGAGCGAGGCAGCTTCAAGTCGGTACTGTACGTGAACGCGATCTTACTCTATGGTTCTACCTCGACTCCCGGCCACCTGCGCACCCGGCGCATTCAGCTCCCACGACGGCTTCTTCTCCGCAAGATCGAACGATAGGAAGCGCTGGTCACGCCGCCCGTGTCCGTCAAGCGGTAGGTGGAGCAGTGGACGCAGCGCCGAGCTGACTCGATGCTGTAGGGTGCAGTACTGGTGGCTTCAGCGGTATCGCACGCTGACGCAGAGTTGAGGTGGCGGGCCGGCGATGATGCCATGCACGCGAGAGCGGATCCAGGATGGAGCACGTTTCTGCGAGTG
>JAASGM010000252.1:0-26713 GCA_023334215.1 Globisporangium cystogenes | reverse complement strand
CTCCTTCGATCCGATCTCGGTACTTCCAGGCGGACTGTCGGCCAGCGCGTCGTCGCTCTCGTGCGCCACCGGCTCCTCGACCCCCCCTTCAAAACCGACGCCCACGCGGACGACGACGATCGCCCGCCGCCACTGCACAGCACTGCACGACTCTCCGTTGCGACGTTCATCCGTCGCCCGTTCACCTTCACCGCTCGACGTGAGTGATGCTGAGCGAGCTGCACAGCGTCGCGATCGACTCGTCGAGCGTGTGGTCGAGCACGAACGTGACGTTCGACCCGAACGAGCTCACGTTGAGCACCTGCGTGTCGGTGTTGAAGCCGGACATGGCGGCCACGACGCCCGTCTCGTCGAAGCCGTACGTCCGCCCGCAGAGCTTGATGGCGCGCCACCGGTCCGGTGACACGATGATCGAGTCGTCCTCGAACGCCTCGACGCACCGCTGCGCGTCCGACCGCAAGAGAGATCGTCAGCTCCGCCGCCTCGTCTCTCGTCTCTCGCAGTTCGCCCGCCGCACCTCTGTGACGATCAGGCTGATCTCCTCCGCGGTCTCGCAGTAGCTCCAGAACGAGACCATGTCCAAGTCGCCGAGCTGCTGCTCGTCGTCCTCATGGTCGTCCGCCGCTGTCTGCCCATCGTCGGCGCTCTCATCGCCTGCGCGCGTGGGCGGCGGCGAGCAGAACGACAGCAGCACTTGCTGCGTGAGCCCGTACGCGCACTTGCGGATCGCGTCCTTGCGCAGCCGCACAATCACGAGCGACTCGGGGTACACGACGAGGAACTGGCCCGACCCGACCACGGGCGGCTCCTCCGCCTCTGCGGCGTCTGCTGCGCCGCTCTCGAGCTCCTGCGACGAGCCGCTATGCCGGTCGTGAAGAGCTCGCTCCGCATCCTTCGCCTGCGCATCGCGCGTCAGCAGCCTCCTCGCAGCGCTTCACACCGGCAGAAGACGACGGGGACGACGGACCTCGATCAAGCCGTGGACTCCGCGCGCGAGCTTGGACTGCAGACACGCGATCGCGGCGTCCAGCGTCGATTCCTGCGCGACGACGAGCAGCAGGCGCGCGGGTCAGAGCGCACGCGCGCGAGCTCGAACGCGCACGCGGCCGCACCTGCACGTAGATGATGTCCGTGTCGTACGTGCTCATGTTGAGGATGCTGATCCTGTCGTCCGCGAGCAGCTTGGAGAGGAAGCTCACGACGCCCGGGAACTCGGCCACCATCGGCCCCAGGTGGATCTGGATCGCGCGCCACGCCTGCGGCGCCACCGTGATGAGCTTGTCCATGCCCTGCAGTCCGGTCCCAAGCACCCGCCACCGATCAGCCACGCGCCGCACACGCCAGCCGCCAGCCGCCAACCGCGCGACGCGACGCACCGCCCGCGAGAAGATCTCGACGCCGCGCGGGTCCATGAAGAGCGTCGCGCCGTCCCGGTCGCTCACGACCGAGAAGATCTCCGCCTGTGCCGAGCGGCAGACGTGCGCCGGCTCCTCGCTCGCGTTCGCGCACGTGCCTTCGTTCTCGTCGAAGCTGCAGCCGCCGTAGAGCAGCAGCCTGCGTAACGACAGAGGCAGATAGAAAGAGAGCGTGACGACACGTCCACCAGCAGCAGCAGTTGCAACAGCAAGCGGCCGCACGTGAGCAGCGGCCAGCAGCACTGGCGCACGTGCTGCACCGGGATGTGCACCACGCTGATCTGCCCTGGAAACAGCGCGTGTGTTGGCGACGCGTCCGTCAGTCGGCGGTGCCTTCCAGCGGCCAAGAAAGAGAGAGAGTGTGCGTCGGACGCGCCTTGCAGCAGCGTGGCGTGGAAGTTGGAGGTCGTGACGATGTCCATCGCCGGCCGTCGTGCCCGTCCAGAGCTCCTGAAGGATGACCGATGGCTCAATCGAGCGTTGTGCCCGCCCAACTGCCGAACAGACAACGATAATGAAGAAAGCAAGGTTATAAACTCCAAATTTTCACTCATTTCGTCAAATGTAAAGTTCAATAACCTTGTTTTATTCACTACCAGGACACTGGGACAGGGCAGTTTTGCGAACAAGACCTCTATTTATTCACTATCGTCTATTTCTGTTCAATCACCTCGATTTTTTCACTACCTCTCCCCGAACTGGTAGTTCCCACGCGCCAGCAAGACCAGCAAGCAGGGCGAGCGAAGCAAGAGAAGGAGGTGACGCAGGAGGTCCTCCTCGCATCGCACCGCAGCGCAGGCAGGCAGGACAGACAGACAAGCGCTTTTCGACCGGCTCGCGATGGCGCGCAAGCAGTTCGTGTCGTCCAAGAAGAACGCGCCGAGCCGCGCGGTGTCCAGCAAGGAGGCGGCGCTGCACGGCCGCGCGGGAGCGATCGGCGGCGAGAACGAGGGCGAGGAGGAGGCCGAGGACGCCGCTGACGACGACGATGACGACGACGACGACGATGGGAGCGACTCGGACTCCAACTCCCCCGGCTCCCCCGCGTCCTCGAACGGCTCGTCGCTGCTCACGTCGGACGAGCAGGACGACGCCGCGGACGCGCTCTCGGCGGAGGCGGCGGCCGTGGCCGTGGAGGTCGTGCCGGCGAGCGTCGGACGCGGCAAGCAGCTGCGCTTCCCCACCGTCATCTCGCGCGGGAAGGAGTCGCGCGTGTTCGGCCGAGGCGGCACGGGCGGCGGCGACGACGACGACGACAAAAGCGACTCGGACGACAGCCTGCTGTCCATCGCGAGCGACGAGGAGGAGCAGCAAGAGCCAGAGGAGGCGCCCGCGTACCCGATCAAAGCGTTCCGCGCGCGCAAGCGGCACCGCCCGGACTCGGGCTACTACAACCACATGTCCACGTACGTGCGCGACTGCCTGCTGAGCGTGCGCGACGGCGCCGAGAGCGCGGACGTGCTCTCGGAGGAACCCCACGACGAGTTCCGGCGGAAGCTGAGCGCCGGCGCCGTGGAGCGCGTGGCGTGGAAGGAGGCGGCGCCGCCTGCGGCCGAGCAGCCGGCCGAGTCCGCGACGAGCGCCGAGAAGAAGAAGAAGCGCAAGTCCGAGGCCCCCGCCGAGCCGACGAAGAAGGAGAAGCCTCGGAAAGAGACGCGGAAGATCAAGACGGAGCCGGTGGCGGCGGCGGCGGCGATCACCCCGAGCAAGACCCCCACCCCCAGCACCAGCACCAGTAGTTCCAGCACCGTCCCCACCAGTACACTCAACAACAGCAACAACAACAACAACAACAGCGCCAGCAACAACGGTAGTGCGTCGTCGAACGGCGCGACCGTCAAGGTAGAAGCGGCCAAGCCGGCGGACCCGGTGCTGTGCGGGAGCTGCAAGCGGAAGCTGAGCGACGTCAAAGAACCGGAGAAGCTGCCGCCCAAGAAGAGCGTGACGATCGTCGTGCCGGAGGTCAAGACGGAGAGCAAGCCCGTGGTGGAGAGCAGCGCGCCGGCGGCAGAGCGCCGAGCGGCGCTGGAGCCGCAGGGGACGTTCCTGATCCCGACGGTGGGCGGCCGCGACGTGCGGCGACTACGCGGCGAGGCGGATCGGCTGAACGAGGAGGCGCGGGCGCTCAAGCACGAGGGGAACCACCGGGGCAAGACGGAGACCGGCGCCGCCGGGCAGATCGCGCAGGGCAAGTTCTACCTCCGCTCGAGCGCCAAGTTCTTCCAGAACGCGCTCAAGCTCGCCGACATCAAGGCCGCGTACAAGGACCTCGGCGACGAGGGCCACGCGCGCCGATACGGCGAATTCTGCGTCACGACGCTGACGCAGACGTCGTCGCTGATCGAGAGCACGATCCGCATTTTCCAGGCGGCGGGCAGCAAGCGCATGGTGGCGCTGGCGTACAAGCTCACGTCGATCGTGCACCTGACGATCTACCGGCTGCAGCACACGAAGCTACTGGTGTACTACTCGGACCTGTTCACGCCCGGGCGGTCGCCCGAGACGCGGCAGAACGGGACGCCGACGCCGCCGATCGCCGGCGCGACGCCGGACAGCAGGGAAGCCGCCATGCGCTCGTACCTGCTCAAGGAGATGGAGCACACTCTGCGCGGCTTCGAGATGTGGCGGCGCTACGAGGCGTGCAAGGTGATCGTGCTACCCCGCATCTCGAACCCGGCGATGGCGGACCTGGCGGTGCTTTTTGAGGAGCTCACCAGCGAGCTCGGCCAGGCATAGCATGGGGCGCGACCCTGGTCAGCTGACTGGGCTGCCAGTCGCTCGTCCGGTCGCTCGCTCGTCGGCTGAGAGGGTAGTAGACTTCATTATTCCGCGTGGTGGGAACGAGAGCGCAGCTGATGGCGAGGCACCTGCTGCGACTTCCGTCTGCTGTTCCCCACACGCCGCGTCGCCGTCGTCAGGGCTCCTTGGTGAACTCGCTCTTGGACACGGTCACGTTGTCGCCTTTGAGCTCGTAGACGAACGCCACGACCTTGGAGCCCTGCACCGCCATGAGCAGGAAGCTCGGCACGACGTCGCTCGCGGTGTTGCTGAACGCGCCGGTGATCGACCCGGGGTTGACAAACCACTTGCCGTTCTCTGTCCGAATGTGCGACCTGCACGCAGCATCAAGCACGCGGGGCGGAAGCGTGAGCGGGAAGAGCGACTGGCGGTCGCTTCAAGGAGCGAACGCACTGGTGCGTGTGGCCGGTCACGAGGATGTCGACGTTCATCTGCAGCACGCGCGTCCCCCGTCAGCGTGCAACAAGAGCGCATACACTCCCGCGCTCTCGCTCGCGGCGCCGCACCTTCCGCTGCAGCGCGGCGAGGCTGTGCTGGTCGCCCCAGGGGACGACCTGGTGGCCGTGGCAGAGGCCGATGCGGAACTGCCCGATCGTCACCACCTTTCGCTCCGGGAACTGCGACTCCTGTCGCCAGCGCCGCGCGGCTGTTGTCAACACACCCACTCGCTTCGCCCAACTGCGCTGAGCTCGCGTCGGCTGCTGCGCACCTGGTCGAGGTCGCCCGCGACCACGTGGACGTTCGGCGCGAGCGCGCGGAACTCGTCGTACTGCTCCTTCGTAACCATGTTGCCCGTGCAAAGGATGTGCTGCATCTTGTTGGGCACCTGCGCTCCCACGGCGGGTCAGCAGCAGCAGTCGCGAGTCGTGGTGGCAGCTCAGAGCGCGCACCAGCATCTGCCGGAACTTGGCCGGGATCTCCGCCGCGCGGTGCGGGATGTGGCTGTCGCCCAGCACGAGCACGAGCTGCGGAGCGCAGCGGAAGGCGAGCAGTCAGCCACTCAGTCTGCCTGCCAGGTTGACACGCCATCGCAACAGCAGCAGCGCACGCGCCTCGCCGAAGCCCGACGCCATCTTCTCCACGATGATCTTCTTCCGTTTGAGCTTCAAGGTCGACTTTTTAGCTCGTACCTAAACGAGAGTTTTGATGTTTGTAAGCTCAGTAATATATTCATATGATATACCTGAAATTATTGAGTTGAGCTGCTCGTGAGCAGCTCACATTGAGCTGCTGGCGAGCAGCGCAGCAGCGTCGCTCTACCATGCTACACGAGGTGTATGTACATACGCATGCGTGTAAGGTTGCGTGCAGCGCAGCCTTCACGAAGACAAACTATACAGACACGTAAAAGTTGGCCACAGATGATGCAGCGCACTCTGGGAGAGGATTGATTTGTTAAGTCCGCATTTATTTATCGTTTTGAATGTGTTGACTGGAGGCTCAGCGAGATATGCGGACTTAAGATCACCTCTGCTGAATCTCAATAGTTTCAGAGCCAAATCGCCTACGGCACACGCGCACGTCGCCGCAGCCACCTTCGCCGACGCCGCCGCCTTCGTCGTTCGCAGCCATGAGCAAGTCGCTCAAGCAACTGGCGTTCGTGATGCTCGTGGTGCAGAACACGGCGCTCGGCATCGTGTCCAAGTACTCGCGGCTCTCAAGCGGCCCCAAGTACAAGCCCGGCACCGCCGTCTTCCTCGTCGAGACCATGAAGTTCCTCATCTGCTTCCTCGTGCTCTGCAAGGTGCGCTCGTCCGTCTCGTCCTAGTGCGTTGTCGGCGCAGCCTACTGATCTGACGGGGAACACAATCAGCTCAAGAAGGGCGACGTGCAGGCGTCCGTGCGCGCGCTGCGCTTCGAGGTCTTCGCGGACGCGCAGGGGCTCAAGAAGATGGTCGTGCTCGCGTTCCTCTACGCGGTGCAGAACATGATGGCGCTCTTCGCGTACGACTACGTGGACGTGGCCACGTACCAGATCGTGTACCAGCTCAAGATCATCACGACCGCCATGTTCATGATCGTGCTGCTCAACCGGCGCTTCAGCTTCGTGCAGTGGTGCGCCATGATCACGCTCATGGTCGGCGTCGCCGTGTGCTCGTACTCGCGGCTGCCGGCGGCGGCGGCGACAAAGGCGGACGACGACGACGACGGCGGCCACGGGCTCGACAGCACGCGCATCATCGGCGTCTCGATCGTGCTCGGGCTCTCGGTCAACTCGGGGCTCGCGGCCGCGTACTTCGAGCGCGTGATGAAGTCGCACAAGACGAACACGACGATGCAGACGCTCGACCCGCTCTGGGTGCGCAACCTGCAGCTCTCGGCCGTCTCGATCGCCGTGTGCGCGTTCGACCTCGTGCGCAACGCCCGCGACCTCTGGGCCGACGGCTTCTTCCACGGCTTCCACGCGATGGTCTGGAGCGTCATCCTGCTGCAGGCGGTCGGCGGCCTCACGATCGCCGCCGTCGTGCGCTACTCGGACAACGTCGTCAAGAACTTCGGCACGTCCTTCTCGCTCATCTTCAGCTGCATGATCTCCAACTACATGTTCGACCAGAGCGCCTCGCTGCTCTTCTACGTCGGCGTCGCGCTCGTCGTCGTCTCGGTCTTCATCTACGGCGACAGCCGCTTCGCGGTCAAGGACGCGACGAGCGGCAAGCCGCTGCCGGTGGCGCCCGACAGCCACGAGATCCGCATCGACCCGCACGGCAGCAGCAGCAGCAGCCGCGCCACGAACCTCAACCTCCTGGGCGGCCGGTCGCACATCACGACGCGCTCGAGCGCCGCGTTCTCGGTCATAGCGGTGTAGGCAGAAGCGGTGGAGCAGCAGGAGAGGAAGAAGAACAGCGTTATGATGAAGTCGCGTCGAGCGGCGCGTTCCATAGACACCCACACACGCCCCCGTCGCTCCTCGTTCCGGTCGCGACACTCGCTAGTGGCTAGTGGCTAGTGAGGGACCATCCCGCGCGCCTTCGCGAGCTTCGCCGCCAGGATCGCGTTCGCCGGCGGCGGCGCGAGCGACGGCTGCCGAGTGCCGGGGACCGCGCCGCCCGCCGCCGAGCGCGCGCAGCGGCCACAGAACTCGCGGATGGCGGCGGCCACCTGCTCGGGGCAGTCTTCCTGGATCACGTGGCCCGCGCCGTAGAGCAGCCGGAGCTCGAACTTGCCCATCATCTGCCCGCGCACAAGCGCCGTGTCGAGGCGGTCCGAGCCCGCGAGCACGAGGATCTTGGCCGCCTTGAGGCCCAGGAACTGCTCCGAGAGGCCCAGGAACCAGCCTGCGAGCACCAGCGCAGGTGAGCAGCAGCGCGTGCGCACCACAGACACAGTGACGCAACCCACCGCGCCAGAACTCGGCGCTGCTCTTGAGGTCCGTGCGCCACGTGAGCGAGCCGTCCGGCAGCGCCTGGAGCTGCGACGGGATCGACACGCTCGCCGCCTCCGGGTTGCGGATCGTGCCCGAGCTCAGGCTCCAGGAGATCGCGTCCTGGCGCGAGCGGAAGCGGCGCGGCCGCCGGTCCAGGATGCCGTGCATGTGCGCGAGCGACGCCAGCGCCGTGCCCTCCACCACGTCGATCACCATCACGCCGACGAGCGCGCGCAGCTGCTCCGTGGCCGCCACGCGCACCGCCAGCGCGCCGCCGAGGCTGCGCAGAGGGGCGAAGTCAGCAAGAGCGAGCGAGAGGGCAAGCGAGCGGCTGTCGACCGCCGTGCGTCACCTGTGGCCAACGAGGACGATCTGCGCGTCGTCGTCGCTCGCCGCGTCCTCCGGCACGAGCCGCGCGATGACCGCGAGCGTGTCCTGCACCAGCGTGTCCATCGACAGGTCCTCGTCGCGCGCCGTGCGGGTGGCGCCGTGGCCGCGCAGGTCGAGCGCGTGCACCACGCAGCTGTCCTTGAGCAGCGCCTGCGCGTCGCGCTTGCTAGTCAGCAGGCGTGTGCGCGGGCACCTCCCCCTGCCCGCGTATGTGTCTCTGCACGCACCGTCACGAGACTCCACGTCATGGACGCGTAGCCGCCGCCGTGCAGCAGCACGACGTGTGGACCCTGCGAGCCGGCGACGTACGTGCGGAACACCTGCGGACGACAGCGAGCGCGTGAGTCCGCGAGCCCCACGCTGCTGCTGCGAGTCGGGAGAACTGCTCACGTCGCCATTCGGCAGCGCCACGTCCGCCTTCGCGTCAAAGTACGTCGCCCAGAGCTCCTCGCCGTCCTCCGCTGTCGCCGCCGCCACGGGCGGAGCGGCCGCTTCCTCCTGCTTCGCGGTGCTCATAATTGAAAAGAGGGGGTTGATAGAAAATCACTTAGAATTGCACACAGGAAAAGCGCCGAGAGAGTCGAATTCGAGCGTTTGCAGCTTGAAACGACGCGAGGTCGATGGAGGTCTACGGCTCCTACCGCGCGACCGTGGCGCTCGTGCGCGACGCGCTCCGCGAGAACAAGGTCGCTCCCACCGCATGCACGTATACGCGTATATCCACGTATACTCACGTCTACACGCTGGTGGCCCCACCACATCCAGAGCCACATGAGCCGCGTGGATGCAGCGCTCGGCACCTTCCAGACGGGGCTGCTGCGCGTGGAGCGCGAGATGCTCCCGATCTACAGCCTCACGGACAAGCTGCGCGCCACGCAGCGCAACATCGACCTCTGCGTGCTCGAGCTGCGCGACGTGCGCGAGAACTTTGTGGCGGCGCACGAGGTGCCAAGCGTGTGGTCGGGTGGTCAGGCAGGAGGGTGGGAGGACGAGCGGCGACTGACGCACGCACGCGCTGCTACTGGAACGACAGCTCGGCGCCACGCTCATGAACGGCTCCAAGTTCGACCAGGACGAGTACGTGCGCGCGCTGCAGAAGCTCCTGGACGCCATCGCGTTCCTCGAGAGCCACCGGTCGTTCGAGGGCTCGGCGAAGGCGCTCGAGCAGGCGCGGGAGCTGCTCGCGCAGGCGCGCCGCAAGTGCATGGGCGACTTCGTGAGCGCCGTCGGCGTCCTCTCGCGCGCGAGTCACGACGCCAGCGCTGCCGGCGGCGCTTCTGGCGCGGACGCTGACAGCAGCGCCGCTGCCAAGCAGCACGCAGACAGCACCGGCGGCGCGCTCGTCTGGAGCTCGCCCAGCAAGAAGGAGACGGCCAAGGTCTCGCAGCTGCTGCACTGCCTGCTGAGCTCCGACATCGACCAGACGGAGCTCTTCACCGAGTACGGCAGGCAGCGCTTCCAGGTCGTCCGGACGGCCTTGAGCGACGATGACGCGGCGGTGGACGCGTCGTCCGTCGGGTTCCACCTCGCAGCGAACTCTGTGGCGGAGCTCGCGAGGAAGCTCCGAGACGTCGAGAGCAGCATCGGCGCCGAGAAGAGCCTCGCGCAAGCCATCTTCCCGACCGAGGAGCTCTCGCACGCGGCGTTCCGGTACGCGGCGCACCCTGTCTTAGAGGCGCTGCGAGCGGACTTGGAGACTGGCCTGCAGCAGGCGTCGGCGTCGCTGGTGTCTCCGCTGTCTCCTGGAGCCGTGACGGGGGGCGGGCGACAGCAGCACACACACGATCCGTTCAAGCTGCTGCTGCTGCACGAGGTGTTCGTCTCGCGCGCGATCGACCTCGAGGCGCTCATCTCTCCGCCGCTGCTGCTCCGCGACCGCAAGGGCGTCGGTCGCGACGATCCGTGGGTGCTCTCGCACCTGCTGGCGGCGACAGTCGCGCAGCTCGCGACGGCGACCAAGCAGAAGCTCTTTGGCTTCCAACTCGAACTGACAGACCGCATCGGCGTGGGCGATCGGTCGCTGTCGAAGGACGGGAACGTGCATCCGGTGTCGAGCTACGTGAGTGACTGTGCTGCTCTGGAGTCTCTGACTCAGCTCTCGGGACAGATCTGACGCTGCTGACTGCTGCTGCTGCTGCTGTTGCCAGATGCTGAGCTTCCTACGACAGCTCTGCGAACACACCAAGCCGCTCAAGGTGCTTCTCGTGCAGCAGGCGTCGAACCTGACGCCAAAGTCGTTCATCGAGACCGTCGTGATGCAGCTGACCGAGGCGCTGCAGACCAAGAGCGCGCAGTTCAAGGGCCGAAGCGACCTGAAGCAGCTCTTCCTCGCGAACAACTTTGGGTACATCGCCAACTCGCTGCCGCACTGCAAGAGCAGCAACTCCGCGCTCGGCGGCGAGGGCGACGACGTCGAAGCGCACATCCAGGCCGAGACCCGTCCGCGTCTCGAGCGACTGCGCGACGAAGCGATCGAGCAGTTCGTGGACGGGAGCTACAGGTCGTTCCAGTCGTTCCTGGTGGAGCCGAAAGAGAAGCTGGTGTACGCCAAGGGCGGCGATCTGCTGACGCTCGAGAGCGGCCGGCTCCTGAAGGAGAAGTTCGCGGTGGGACCGCTGCTCGTGCTCTTGTGGATCGTTCGTCTGTGCCGAGGACCGAGTCTCGCGGCTGACCTGCGATCTCGTCTCCTTCTCCCGCTTGCAGCGCTTCAACACTCAGCTGGACGACATCTGCAAGATGCACAGGAGCTTCGTCGTGTCGGAGCCCCAGGTGCGCCACCAGATCATCCAGGCGGCGGTCGACGCGATCATCCCGCAGTACACGCGGTTCTACGACAAGTACGCTCGTGTTGTGCGCTTGCGAGGTCACCGCTGCTCCCGTCCTTGCTAACGAGCTACCGAACTGCTTTGACGCCGCTCGCTTCGCTGCTCGGACACCACCGCGTCACGACAATCGACTCAGGTACTCGGTGGTGCACTTCTCGAAGAAGAACAGCTCCAAGTACCTCAAGTACACGCCCGCGAGCGCGGAGCAGGCGCTGAAGGAGCTCTTCCTCGGAGAAGTCCCCTCGGCCGAGCACAAGTGAGTCCACACCTGAAGCGATCGTCACCTATCGGACCGGCAGTCGGTACATCGCATTGCTGGACGCTTCGGTCACGATCACGGAGCTCTCATCGGCGCTGCATCGGAAGCAATCAGCACACGAGCGTTGTCAGTGTGAGCACTGCTTCGGTGGCTCTGTCTCGTCAGCTCTCTCACTCACCCACCTCAGGCAGATGCCAGTGATCTCGGTGCCGAGCACCTCGAGCGTATACTGCAGCGCGCCGTCCACCGAGAGCACAGAGACCTTCCCGCGCGTCCTGTTGCTGCTGCTGCCTGCCCATAACAAGTCAACTAAGTTCGTCCGCTCAACGACGCATGATGGATGGCTCGAGGCGCCACACACGCCGCACGCACCGGCGAAGTCGTAGTGGCCGACGAAGACGTTCCCGCTTGCGTCACACGCGACGCACGACGGCCCCAAGCCGCCCGCGAACTGGTGGAACACGCTCACGTGGTGTGCGCCGCTCGGTCGCTGGCAGAGCCGGAGGACGCGGTTCTGCATCATCTCGGCGACGAACACGACTGTCGGGTCGGCTGCCGTCGTCGCGATGCCGCACGGGTGCGCGAGGCACTCGAGCGCCAGCGGCCGCAGGATCTGTCCGCCACTCGGACTCGTGCTGATGCTGAAGACGCTGCCGCGCGGCTTCTCGAGCGTCGTCTCGCCCAACGGCCCGCTGTCCGTGAAGTAGATGGTGTCGTCGCCCGCAGCAGCGAACGCGATGGCGCTCGGTCCGCGGAACGCGCGCTCCTCGTACGCCTTGACCATCACGCCGGGCTGGCCGGCGTCGTCCACCCGGAGCACGGCGGCGTGTGCTGCGTCCGCAATGTGCAGGCGCCCGAGGCGGTCGAACTGCGCGCCGTAGGGCTCGCCACCGGAGAACGCGACGCTCTCGTGCGCGCTGTTGGCGAGCGGGCGGCACGCGAAGACCTCGCCCGTGCCCGCCGAGACGTAGTAGACCGTCTCGGCGCCGTCGCGCGCCGCGAACGGGCTACAGATCTTGGCGCCGCGGCAGCGGATCGCGTCCGCCATCGCCGCGTGCTCGTCAGAGGCGAAATGGACGCAAAAGGTCGCGACTTTTCACAAAGTGGACGCTCGGTTGACACGCATGGATCCCTCGGTTTCTGCACTATCGAGTCACCCGCCGCCATTTATCTCACACTCGGAAGACTCAAAGTCTCGAAGACTCGGAAGACTCGGAAGAGTGGACGAGGACGCGCCGATGAGCTCGAGCGGCGCCGGGAACCCGACGAACGCGGCGCTGCAGGCGCTCGTGGAGCAGGCGGGCGTGTCCGTCTCGGTGCTCGCGACGCCCGACCAGGTGGTCTGCGACGACGAGTGGACGCCCGAGCGCGAGCGCCTCGCGCAGGAGCACCTGCGCCTCGACACGTCGAGCATCCCCGAGTTCTGGCAGCACAAGTACGAGGCCGAGGCGGCCCGGAACTGGGACAAGTTCTACAAGCGCAACAGCACCAACTTCTACAAGGACCGGTGCGCCGCTGCGTTGCGTTGTGTTGCGCAGAGGGCGAATGGCGGTCAGCTCACGCGCGCTGCTGCCGCAGCCACTACCTGCACCTCGTCTTCCCGGACCTGGACGTCAAGCCCGAGGTGCGGTGAGGCTGCTGCTGCTGCTGCGGGCCGCCTTGCGCTGGAGACGCGACTCTGAACTCTCGCGTGCTGCTGCGTGGTCTGCCGTCGTGCAGGAGGGCGTGACGAAGACGCTGCTGGAGGTCGGCAGCGGCGTGGGCAACGCCGCGCTGCCGCTGCTCGAGGTCACGCCGGCGCTCAAGATCGTGGCGATCGACTTCGCGGACACGGCGATCGCGCTGCTCAAGCAGCAGCCGCTCTACGACCCGGCGCGCGTGGCGGCGTCCGTGTGCGACATCACGCGCGACCCGCTGCCGGCCGAGGCGTTCGCGGACGGCGGCGTGGACTTCGCGCTGCTGCTCTTCTGCCTCTCGGCGCTGCACCCGGAGAAGATGCGCGCCGCGGTGCGCAAGGTGGCCGCGAGCCTCAAGCCCGGCGGGAAGCTCTTCTTCCGCGACTACGGCCGCTACGACCAGGCGCAGCTGCGCTTCCGCGCGGGCCACAAGCTCCAGGACAACTTCTACGTGCGCGGCGACAACACGCGCGCGTACTACTTCACGACCGACGAGCTGCGCGCGATCATGGAGAGCGCCGGTCTCGAGTGCCTCGAGTCCGACTACATCCGGCGCCAGTACGTCAACCGCCAGCAGAGCGTCGTGCGCTTCCGCGTCTGGGTGCACGCGATCTTCCAGAAGCCGGTGGCGGCGGCGGTGTCAGTAGCAGCAGCAGAAGCAGTGGTGGACGCGGCCAGCAGCGCAGCGGAGCCCTAGATGCTCTCACTCTCCCCCTCCCCCTATACACACGTGCATTCGCATCCCTCCACTCTCCTGCTCTCTACCGCTCTCGAGTCTACTGCACGAGGCTGCGCAGCAGTTCCACGAAGACGTCGTCGTCGATCTCCGTCACGAGCGTCGCGTTCGCGGGCTCGAGCCGCTCCGGCGCCTCCTCCTGCGGGTCGACGTCCGCCCACACGGACGCGCCGCGGAACTCGTCCGGCGCCAGGCGCACGCTGCCGCGCACCGCCCGCGCGCGCTTGACGACGCGCGGGTGGAGCAGCAGCGCCACCGCGTAGGCGTCGCACGGGATGAAGCCCTCGTGCGGCGCGAACGCGCGCGTGAAGCTCCAGATGCGGCGCACGTACTGCGCGCTCGCGTGCGCCGAGTGCGCGGGGAAGACGTCGTCGAACACGCGCCACGGGACAGCGTGGTCCGTGCTCGTCTCGAACGGCAGCACGAGCACCTTGGCCGGCGCCTCGCTGTGCGCCAGCACGATGCTCGTGGCCTCCGGGTCGCACCCGACGTTGAACTCGGCGTGCTTGGTCAGGTTGCCTTCGCCGCGCGACGTGCCGCCCATGACCACGAGCTGCCGCAGGTTGCGCACGAACGTCGGGTCGATGAGTGTCGCGAGCGCCACGTTCGTGAGCGGCCCGAGCGCGATGACCACGAGCTCGCCGCGGTGCCGCTGCGCGAGCTCCACGAGCGTGTGGACCGCGTCGTTCCGGCGCGCGGTCGCGAGCAGCGCGCCGGGCGACGCGCCGGCCGCCCCGCCGAGTCCGTCGGGCCCGTGGCCGCCCCAGCGCTCGTCCGAGACGCTCGCCACGATCGCCTTGGCGGCGCCGCTGTGCACCGGCAGGTCCGCGCGGCCGCAGGCTTCGAGGATGCTGGCGAGCAGCAGGCGACAGCGAGAGAGAGAGAGGGATGGCGAGAGAGACGAATGAGCGTGCGAGCGGCCAACACGAAGGACGACGAGGGATGAGGACGACGACGCACTGCTGGACGTTGTGGTTCGCCTGCGCCAGCGACACGTTGCCGAAGACCGTGGTGACGCCCAGCACGCTCTCGCGCGGGAGCGCGCGCAGCGCCAGCATGAGCGCCACCGCGTCGTCCACGCCGGCGTCCGTGTCCACCACGAAGCGCGCGGTCGGCGGCAGAAGCCGCAGAGGAGGCGGCGCGGGAGCCATCGCGGGCGAGTTGGCGAGTTGGCGAGTTGGCGAGTGGTCCGGACCAGCGAAAATCGAGACGACGCATCAGTCGACGCCGCCTGCGTCACCTGTTCGTGGCCTCTGCTGACAGCACCTGGTTGGTTCAAGTCCGAGTTGCGAGACGCGGAGAAGACGTTGTGAAGATGATGTGAAGTGCGACTCGAGTGACACGCTGCAGAACACGAAGCAGAACGCGCGGTCACTTGTCGAGCAGCGCGCGGATCTTGTCGGGCGTCGTCGGGTCACCGAGGTGCCGGCTCCAGAACTTGATCGCGTCGAGGAGCTGCGCGGGCGCCAAGCCGAGTCTCTCGCGGTGCTTCCAGTGCACGAGCTCCTTCAGGCAGCGCTTGATCTGCGACGCAAGAGAGTGCGTGAGCCGCTTCCGCCGAGTCCTAAGACGCCTTGCATCGCCGACGAGCACACCGCTCCGCAGCACAGGAAGAGAGCGACTCACTTTGATGTCGGACCTCGAGCAGAACGCGCCGTCTCGACTCGAGTGGTCGTAGAGCAGGATGGCGCCGGTCATGACGCGCAGGTGGTGCACCACCACGCGCGGGTCCTTGGGCTTGAGCGTCGACACCGTCGCTTGGTACGAGTTGGCGATCTGGGCGACAACGGGCACCGCGCTCGGGTCTCGCGCGCGCGAGCACTCGGTGGCGCGCGCCAGCACCTTGAGCATCGGATAGTAGTCGGCGACGAAGAACGAGAGCGCGTCCAGCGGGGCGTCCGTGAGCCTGCAGGTGCACGGAGTGCAGTCGAGATGAGCGAGTCGGAGCTGCAAGCGTCGTCGGGCGACTCGGCTGCAAGCGCCGTGATTCTCAGGTTCGTACCGTTCGAGTTGGTTCGAAGTCGTGCTGACGGCTGCGAGGCGGCGGAAGTAGCTCAGGTCGTTCTGGATCTCGGGTTTGGACGACTGCCGCCGCGACATCGGCGCACGAACCGCGTAAGCGAGTGGGCGAGTGGCGTCGAAGCGCTTGAGAGCGTCGTTATCGCCGCGCACCTTGATCTTGTCGAAGCACATGGCGAACTCGAGCAGGTTCGCGAGCTTCTCGAGGGTCGGAGCCATGATGTTGCGCGTTTCTGAGTGCGTGCGAGTCGACGAGGCCGAGCGAGCGACGTCCAATCAGCCAGTGTGGAGAAGCGATCGCGGCATCCAACCACGCGGTTCGCACCTTTCCTGCTCGAGAGCTGGAGCAGCGCGAAGAAGCTGCTCTCTGTGTCGATTCAGGCGCACGAAGAACAAAGTTCAGGACCAAGCTGGCAGGCAAGTCGCGTGCGCACCGACCGTCGGTCACTCATAGTCTGCGCCACGCACCAACTTCGAGCGCCAGCTCGTACGCGACTCGGATGATGTCGACGTTCGGCACGAGAGCCGCGAGGAGCTCCCGTTTGAGCTCCAGGTCGTGTGGCGCTCGAAGCGACTGCAGAACCGTCCCGATCAGTCCACCGTCTCATCATCAGTGCGGACGAACTGTCGCTGTTACTGTTGAGTCTTCCGTACGGTTGAACGACTAACCCGTTGGATGAGCGGCAGGCAGCTCTTGTAGCTCTGCGTCAGGCGCAGCACGTTTCGGCACCTCTCGATGATCTCGTCCGAACTCGACAGCACCTCGTGCGAGTTTTGGTCGGCGTACTCGGCTGTGCGTGCGCCAGCGCATGAAGGAGGAACAGGGTGAGAGACTGTCGCCGTCCGATGCACCGATGCTCCGCTCGAGCGTCTTGCTGCAACTGATGTGCACGAACCGGAGAGGTGCTTGTCGCTGCTGCGGAAGTGGAAGTTGAAGACCGGCGGCATGGTGCGCGACTGCAGGTGCGGTGGCGACGACCGAGTCGAATGGGGAATGACAGTGTCGGAGAAGCAACGGCCAAGCAGTAGTGCAACCAGGAATAACGTTGGAAGGCAAAGACATGAGCGCGCACGAGATGGTGATCACCTGTTGACACCGCCACTGGCGTTGGCGGCGGCGGCTGGTGCAGAGGAAGCAGAGCAGCTGAGCAGGCTCGTGGCTCAGGAACTCATCGGAGTCTAACTTGATATCCCGAGCAGCATCTGCACTGCAGTTCATCTTGACCAGGACACTGGTCGCTCTTGCACTAGCACCACTGCCACTACCTCTTCGGGTACCAGACACTCAGTCAGGATGCCAACGGCTTCGAGCTCGATCAAACGGATCCTTGTCGGGATTATGGATATTGAACAGGAACTCTGTACTTCAGTAGAGCGTATAGAGTTCCTGCTCAGGACGAAGTCTTGCGGCACACCACCGTCTTCAGTCAGAAAGTCGGCATCTCGTTGTCCTTGCGCATGAAGTTGCATCCGAACGATTAGAGTCAGAACAACTCCGTCTCGGCCTTCGTGTCGCCGACAACAGCAACACGCTCCGCGACCCGTGCGCACTATTTCGAGTCGAAGCGTTCGGTTCTCGAGAACGCCAAGCGCGTGATGAAGCCGCCGCCAGCACCATCGTTCCTGTTCCTGCATCATGGCGACCTCCAAGCAGATCTTCAACGACCTCGAGCTCGTCATCCGACTCAACCAGCACATCGAAGACATCGCGGGCAGCGACGAGGCGGCGGCCGCGCTGCTGGCCAAGCAGACATCGTTCAAAGTGCTCGCAGAGCTCGACGCGGTCCGAAACCCGGATCCACGTGAAGACGCCCAGTTCGAGCACCAGCGACGCGCTGGCGGCCACCATGGTGACGAACCCGACGACCACGCGCTGCCGTTCCACTTGCAGGGAGACCAGGACTTTAACCGCGCGAGCGCGATCTCTGAGCGGCGCGCGCTGCGGCGCTCCGAGTCGATCAAGCGCAACGTGCAGTTTCTGTGGGAGGTCGCGCGCGGCCGGAAGAAGGCCGACGTCGCGCGCATCTCGAGTCTCGACAAGATCGGTACGACGCACTTGCTCGGGGCTGCAGTGCCGCGACGCCCCACCGACCAGGAACCACTCGTGATCGAGGAGGGCGACTACATGGCGATGATGCTGCTGATCTTCAAGGTACTGCGTGACGACTTCGACCTCGACGTGGCGCAGCTTCAGGTGCACTGCGACTGGGAGGTGGACAGTCACCACGGCAACTCGCTCGGCTTCGAGCAGTTCTTCTCGGCTGTCTTCGAGCTTGTTGACCTCTGGACATGCGACATCATGGAGACGACCTACGTGCGATTCCTCGAGCTGCTCGCGCGCCGCATCACACTGCGCATCGTCGTGTTCCTCGACGACATGAAGCTCAAGCTCGCGCTCTCGGACAACTTTGACGACGTGGTCGTCGTGAAAGCCATCCCGCTGCGAACGATCCAGCGCTTCGCGTCCGTGGCAAAGGTGGTCGAGCGCAAGGGTGTGCGCACCGTCGGCGAGCTCGCGAGAGCGGATCCGCAGGTGGTCGAGCGCGAGCGACTCGCGTACCTCGAGGAGAAGAACTTCTCTAAGCAGAAGATCGGCGCGGAACTCCAGCACCTGCTCGACACGTTCAACGACCTCACCGAGCAAGTTGGCGCTGACAGCGACTCTCGGTTGATGTACACTCTCGAGAACATGAAGCTTGTGCGGCGACTGAACACGATCGACCCGACCGCGGCGGACGGGGCCAGGAGTAGCGATCCGGACGCAAACTCTGGTCGTGTTCGTGGTATGGACGACGCAAGAAGGTCGGTCGGCCACACGGTAGCACTCGAGGGCAAGCTTGCTGCCAGCCCGACACTCTTTCGCACTTCTGCTGCGGATGCTGGAGTTCTCGAACCGACGCTGACAGCGACAACGTCGCCCACAGACGGCTTAGCGTTCAGCATGAACAGTTCGGGAAACATGCTCGGAGCACGCTCGAACACCAGGCGTCTGAGCATCCACGACCTCAGCCAAACCGAGTCGGGGATCATCAACTCGCTTCGATCGGCGTTCATCCTCGAGAAGCGCATATCGATCGTGCGCAAGCACGGGGTTGACGATGTCCGTAACGAGCTCGAGAAGTTCGGGGTCGATGCGACCCCGCTCTCCGATCCAGAAGTGTTCGAGAAGTACGGCGGGCTGTACGAGATGTTCGTGCTCCGCGACGGCGAGAGCATCAAGGCACTTGCCCAGACGATGATGATTCAGATCAAGTTGGAGCTGCAGTCTCACGGCGTTGATGTGAACGACGAAGACGCCGAAGACGCATATGACGGGTTCTACGGCTCAGTCGTCGCCACCACGGGAGAAGAGATCGTCAAGGACGCGCAGTCCTGGGTAGACGGCACCGTGGCTAACAAAGGAGCGGCGCCATACATCAAAGCCGACTACCACGAACTCAAGTCGCTCGACCAAGTGACGCTCATCGGTTCCCAACCGGGCGATGATGAGTTTGTCTCGTTGCTGTCGAACGACGAGGACGAAGAAGACGAAACCAGCGCTGGTGATGACGGCGACGAAGATGTCGCCGCCAAGCCCAAGAACGGGTCGCCGATCCAGCGGAAGCAGAGTCAGATACGAGCGAAGCAGTTCGCTCCTCCGCCCATTCAGACCAGCTTCCCTCGAGGTGATCGCGATGACGAGCAGCCTCGCTCGAAAGCGGATGGAACGGCATTGACTCTCCCGCGATCCCCACCGTCGCCCTCGTCATCCACACGCCGAAGAAGCGGGCCGCGCATCAACGCGACAGTGAACGATGCGGCCAACACGCCTCACACAGCAGGAGACAAGCGCAAGAACAGCCGAGATCGCGACCACGTGTCCTCAAAGCACACAGCGCAGCTTCTTCCGTCGAGACCCCCAGCTCGAAGTAAGGAGCACCACAACGACACTCACGCACACACTACCGAGTCTCCGTCAGTGGACGACATCGTGGATGCAAACGACGCCGACGAAGTCCTTGCTCATGGCCACATTGACACGAGCAATGCACCGATGGCACACACTGAAATCGACAAGGAGGCATCGGACATCCACGCCGCTGCTCCGGAGTCACATCCGGTGACGCAAGACGCTGCCGAGTCTCGGCGAAGAGCTTCCATGTCACTGAAGACGCCGAACCCGAAGCCCGACCTCACCTTCGACCTCTCACTGAGTGAACCTGGTGTGAATGACACGGGGAACGACGATCTGGGTCGAAACTTGCAGGGCGTGGGCTTCGGATACGACCAAGGGCCACCGGAAGCCCCAAAGCTGGTGCCAATCGTCAAAGAGATGTGAGAACATGTCCCCGCTGAACTGGTGGCATCGCGAGACTCGAAAGCTGACGCGGAGGTCCCTCTCTCTCTGTTCATTATGTCAGCACCGTGGATCTGACGCCGAAGATCCCGAAGATCATCGTCGGACCCGCCGGCGAGGAGGTACCGAACATTCCCGTCGCCGCGCGGTACATTCAGCTTCTGGGACTGGGCACGGTGCTCACAGCCCAGGACTCGCGTGGACTCTACGCGCTGCTCCAATCGGACGAGGGGAGAGACTTTGACCTGGTACGTTGGCCGGTAGCGCACCTCTCCATCTCCACTGAATGCGCAGACTCCCTCCTGATGCGATGTACCCCCTCGTGCACGCCAGGTGTGCTTCGACATCGGCTCCCAGCTCGACACGGCGGTCGAGAAGCTCGCAGCACTCCAGCGCATCGTCGGCAAGCGGGTGATCGTGCTAGGAGGGAGTGTGAACGAGCCGGAGAAGACGCGGGCGGTCGCGAGCGAGTGCATCGCCCTCGGTGCGATCTACTTCGCCTCGCTGCCCATCAACTTCCCGCAACTGCGCACAGAAATCCTCGCGTTTCTCGAGAGCTCCGAGCAGCCGTACGTCCTTCGCCAGCGAAGACCCTCGGTCGCAGGCGGCGCGTTCCGAATCGCGAGCCGATCCATCGGCGGCGTCGACCACTTCGAAGTGCACGATCTGAATCGGAAGCTCTCCACACCGCCTTCGTACGCTAACATCGCCCGGTCGCCGAGGTCGCGCAAGCCCACGATCCCGGGCTCTCCCGCTGCGGCAACGACGACGCTGCCTGCGCTCCCGTCGATTGTCAAGGAAGTGACGAACCTGATCCACCTCAAGGCGCTCGACGACATCCGCGCGTCCGAGGCCGCCTCGGCGGGGCTCGTGCCGACTTCTCCGCGGTCCCTCAAGTCGTCCAAGAAGTCGTCGCCGCGCCTGTCAGTCGCACTCCAGAAACTCATGCGGTGAGCGACGACGAGAGCGAGGCAGGGGGCTAACGAGCGTCTGTGTATTGGCGAACTCACAACTGAAGCAACTGGACATCCCGCTGCAGCTGACTTACCCGGCCGTCTTGAGCTTGAGCGGCGCTCCGTTGTAGCGCTGGAAGAGTCCGAGAGCAAAGTCCACCACGCTGATGTAGAAGCGCATGGTGAAGTGGTCGATCCAGTACCGGTAGTTGCCCCACACCATCGACACGATCGAGGACCTCTGGTCGGCACTGCCACCGTAAAGCGACGAGTGTCCTTCCACCGCGTACTTGCCCATTACCGAGAACCGATCTCTGCGGAACGCAGCACGAGTGAGCCACCGCATCCAAACGCCATCGCCTCTCAGCCCAGCTGCTCGTCACCACGCACCTCGATGACCCGCCCAGGTCTTTGTTCAGCGACCGAATCATGTTGTTCGTGCGAAACACGAAGAGCATGTCGCGCGGCAGTTGCTCGAGGAAGTCCGTCACCTAGCAAGTAGCAAGCGCATGAGCACCAGACACTCACCGCACGTTGCGCAACCAGCGACGCACATTCGAGAACTGGAGCTTCTTCATGTCGTTCACCAGCTCCTCGCGCTCGCTCTCCGTCATGGACGCAGCGAGCGGGCTCGTGCTCTTGATCGTCCGGAACGTGAACAGCAGCGGCAGATACTTGGCAAACTCGCCGACATTCAGGCGCTGGCCGCAGTCTTCCAGCAGCGCGGTGTCGCGCAGCAGCATCGCGCGCCACAGGTCGCAGTATGTCTTCCGGAACCCTTCGTCGAGCTCGCGATACAGCCCGTGGTCCAGCAGCACCAGCTGCTCCTTGTCCTTCGCGCGCGGGTCCGGGTTTCTCCGCACGAAGATGTTGCCCGGGTGCGGGTCGCAGTGCACGAAGCCGTGCACGAACATCATCTCGCCAAAGACCTCGCACAGAATGCGCGCGACGTGCGCTGGCGCCAGCCCGAGCTCCGTGATGTCAGCGACCTGGGAGATCTTGGGGGCGTCGATGAACTCCATCGTGAGCACCTTGCGCGCGCTGAGCTCGTCGTAGACCTCGGGCACGTGCACGGTCGCGTTGCGCGCGAGTAGCGACGCGATGCGGCGGCTGTTGCGCTTCTCGTTCTCAAAGTCGAGCTCGGACGTGAGCGCGGCCTCAAACTCGGGGAACATCCACTGCACCTGGACGTCCGGGAAGAAGAACTCGGTGGCCCACGCCGCCCACTTCATCACGCGCATGTCGGCGCGCATCTGCGACTCGAGGTGCGGGTACTGCACTTTGACCGCCACGGTGCGGCCGCGCATGTCCACCGCGCGGTGCACCTGCGCGAGCGACGCCGCGGCGATCGGTGCCTCGTCGAACTCGGCGAAGAGCTCCTGCCACGGCCGGCGCAGCTCGCCCTCGATCGTCTGCACGGCCTGCGCGAAGGTGACGGGCCGCGCGCGGTCCTGCAGCGCCGCGAGCGTCTCGGTGATCTCCTTCGGCAGCCCGTGGTTGAACGTCGCGAGCTGCTGGCCGAACTTGGTGTAGATGCCGCCGTTCGCGAGGCAGAGCGCGAGGATGCGCTGCGCCGTGCGCAGGTTCATCTCCTGGAGCGCCGGGCGGTACTCTGGCGCCTCGCGCGGGACGCCGCGCAGGTTCCTTCGGAAGTCGGCGACGACCTCGGCGCCGGTGCGCACCACGCGTGCCGAGCGCGAGAGGATGTTGCTGCGAGTGCGAGTGTGAGTGAGTGAGAGCGAGCGAGTGGGCAGACGGTGAATGAGGTGAGTCGGACGCACGCGTTCGCCTTGTCAACGATGTAGACGGAGCCGCCGAGCAGTGCGGCAGACGCGAGCGCTCGCGAGAGGCGGCGGCGCACAGGCGCAGAGGCGGACGCCGCCATCGTCTGCTGCTGCTGGAGCTGGAGAAGCGCAAGTGGCGCTGGCGGAGCTGCGAGCAGAGCTTGGAGCTCGGAGTTCGTGTTCTGGTGGTCATCACCACGAGGTGATAATCAAGTTTATGATTCGGACTCGATAGTGATAAATTCGAGGTAATATATCGCAATCATTCCGGAAACTGCAGTACCGCGAAAACCAAAAACCTTCACTATCGTCGCTTTTGTCGTCTGGACTTGCTTCAATCTGTCAGCGAGCTCCAGCATGGAGTGGCTGTTCGGCAGCGCGGCGGCGCCGGCAGTAGCAGTGGACGCGAAGCTGTCGGCGTCCACCGCCCAAGGCCGCAGCGCGCCGGCGCGCGAGGACGGTTCGGCGCACAAGCTGCGCGGCAACGAGCTCTTCAAGCGCCGCGAGTTCGCCGCCGCTGCGCGCGAGTACTCGCGCGGCATTGCCGCGGAGCCCACGGCAACGCTCTTCAGCAACCGCTCAGTGGGTGGCTACGTGGACTCGCGGTGGCTGAAACATGTCTCGCAAGCGCTCTTGATCGGTTGTTTCTGACATCCGGGGGCTGCTTTCTACGTGTCGAGGGATCTCCAGGCAGCGCTCTGCGCACTCGGTCGCTTCGACGACGCGCTGGACGACGCAGACGCCGCGATCGCGCTCGACCCGACGTGGGCCAAGACGTACTCGCGCAAGGGCAAAGCGTTGTACGCGCAACAGAGCTACCGTCGCGCGGCGGACGCGTACGCGCGCGGTCTTGAGATCTGCCTCAAAGGCGCGGTGGGGGAGGCGCAGCAGCGAGACGTCGAGCTCGAGTATGTCCTCGTTTCGGCTCCTGGAGCGGCGGTGTGTGTGGCAGACTATTTTTGGTGACTGACTTCGTATCTGCGAATGTTTGGCTGCGTGAACGCAGAGCTCTCAAGCGACAGACCGATTCCCAGGCAGAAGCGTATCTCCGGCTGCTCGACGAGAACGCGCAGCTCAAGGTGAGCACGCTTGTGGCGCTAAGTGCACTTCTTTTGCTGATGAGAGACCAACTTGGTTGTGTGCATATGCTGCTGTGGGAGCAGCGGCAAATGGAAGATTACCAGCTCATGTTCGGGGACTGGACGAAGAAGCAGATGTGACCCATAACTTCAAGACCAGCGTTTTGTGCTTCAAATTTTAAGAGGAATGAACAAAAAACAAACTTTACAAGCAATTGACGTTACGGCCGGGTACCCGTTTTGCGAAGGTATGATCGGTGTCGGTGTCGGTGTCAGTGTCGGCCCACCGGCGCATTGCAAAGATTGGGAATAAAACCAGTTGTGTGAATTTCTACTTATCTAATTTCTTTACTATCTCTTCTTTCAGAAGGCGCACACAGCAGGCGAAGATACAGCGGTGCTATAATTGAAATTATACGTTTAATCATTTTATTCTGTTTTTCCTATATTTACTTTATATTGTCACTTAAAGTGATTCGGCGCTAGTGCCGATTCACAATATTGCTTATCGTTACTTCTTGGCTGCTCCAAACTTATATTTAAGATTCTAACAAAGCGTTTGATATTGGACAGTATCGAATTTCTACTAAGTACGAATTGTCGTCATCCAGATAGTAGGTTTAAATACGGGTTTTTTTCTATGGAATACAGTTCAGTAAGCCGGTAACCTGGCCATTCTGTATAAAACATAAATGTCGTATCCAATGACATTTTGAACCGCACTAATTGTACACAATATGCCTCATATCCGGCACAGGTTTTAAGTTTCAGGATCACACAACCTAGTGAAGTCACTCCACATCATGTGGAGCAGCAACGGAGAACGTGTGTCGACAGTTTTTAAAGCGATTGCATTGCTGCAAGCGAAACTCGCCCAACTATTGCAGAGAGCGAGTCGAAAGATACCATTTAACAACGCGAGCGCGACGCGACATGACATCTACATCCACGCGACGCTAAGATCGAGCGAATGCTCAGCTCGGCTGCGGATCTACTTTCTCTACTCGGAGGTTTTTATATGTTATTTGTGTAGTGCACACTGTTCATTTTGGCATGGCAGTTGGACACCACACAAACTGGTATGTATCGCAAATTGCCACTTATAACCTCAGTAGTTATGCCAAAACATAACCTCGGAACTGTGTCATCCAGACTTGTTACTTTTTCTAAATGTTTAGCGACCGATATTTCGAGGTTTCGCAGTACAATAGTCCTTCGCTTATAGAAGTCCCTTCATAAAATAGCTGCTTCAGCGAGCAGGTAAAAATGTGCAAATTCAGTAAAATAAATAAACTGCAACGGAGAATTATAGCGAAAATTATAACCCCACAAAACCGACCCAGGAAATGATAAAGTCGTAAAGTTGTACCCTTTATTGGTAAATATCTATTAAAAGCGGTATATTATGTGGTGTTTTGTTAGTTCTCGACCCTGAATATGCAATCTCTACGCAAAAGAACTATTTTTGTTTGAAAATGGCAGAAATCGACACTCATGATAGTGTCTGATCACTGTTGAAATACTGGGCTATGTTGCTGGAAATCAGAGTTAGAATCCCTCCCCCTCCTGATGGTGTTCCTTCGCTGCAAATAGTTACCTCTTCCCATTATCTAGGGTGCCAAATGGAAGATCGAGAGCCAGAATCAGCTCCAATGTAGTCATATTCAAACACCTGATTGGAGCGCTTATAAGTGTCGGAGATTTCAAGGGAAGGAGAACGGAATTATAAAAAATCTTGTGTAATCGTTAAATATTATTCGTTTACGATTTTAATATTAAGGTATTACATCCGATTATGGCATGAATTTGGTATGTTTAGCAAGTTCGCCATATCTTTGTTTAATTTCTTCGGATGGTAATAAAAGGCACATAAACGGAGCATCTTAACGTCCATTATCTACTTATATTATCCTGTCGTTTGATGTTATGTCATTTATATGTTCTATTTTAGCAAAATCAGTCAAAACAAAAGCGAACTTGTAGCATGCGTGGCTATGCATTAGCAAAATATACAAATATTTAGAAATAATGGCTACGATTTAACACAAAAGGTGTGTGTTTTCGCCACACTAGGCTCCATCAAATACGAAAAATTTATCCATGATAAACACCCCAACATGGCATAACACCTCAAAAAGCTGAATTGATTATCATAGCGAACGCACCGCCCAAGCTGGGCCGCCGCCGAGCGAAGCGTAGGACGGCGTGCCAACAGGTGGGCCGACGACGGAGCGCTGAATACACACTTGCACCAACCCCGCATGATATCTCCCCGTTTAATATGAGTATTGCAGTAATCTGCGTTAAATACTTCGAAATCGGTATTGAACTTGCGCTGATTACATGTCCTTACCACACAAAACACAAATAATGCGATCTAGGTATAGAACTTAACATGCAATGTTAGCACAGAGACCGCAAGCTAACCACAGAATATGACTATCACATATCATACAAAGTGAACACGTTACGCAGTTTTAACACAGAATGCGCATTTCATCCAAATATGAAAATTATACGAACAATACATATTTGTGACCAAACATTAAAAAAACGCTCGCGAAGTGGGCAGCGCTCGGCTAGTACATACCTACAGACAGAGAAATAGCTCCTGCCAAAAAGTCGTTCGCGTCAAGTATTTTAACTTTAGTCATCCCCTTTTCAATTTGTAATCTGCGATTTGACGAGAACAAATTCACAACCAGACACTTTTTGATGAAATAAGCGCATTTGTTCGATGATCGTGGTTCGATATTGTCAATATAACAACACAGTAGGATACTCACCCTGACATCGTGGCTTCAACCAACCACACATGACGAAATATGAAGGACATATTTCGTCATAACTCGGTCACTACAATGAGATGGCATTTGAATTGAGCGATTTTTGCTGTTAAAACTGCTGTTGTAACCGGGTACACCCGAGTTACGCAGTACAGTAGCAGAGGAAGCGTGCACGAGCACCTTCTTCGAGGATTCCAGTCAAAGTGACGGAAGACGAGCAGACGGGGCGAGTTTTGTGTTCGAAAACCAAAAGAGTTATTTATCTTAGAATGGCGCTCAGCCACTCAGTGTG